>JASAND010013627.1:0-29347 GCA_030248195.1 Trissonchulus latispiculum
ATTGCTGGCTAATTTTGCTCGTTGCATGCTAGTATGTACCTACTTAAATATGCGGAAATGTCCAAATTAAAGAAGTGGGTCAAGTGGGTCGCCAAAATCTCAGTGGGTCGCGGGTCGTTGGTCGCGGGTCAGGGGTCCGCGGGTCGCGGGTACCCGCGGGTCACGAAATTTCGACCCACTTCCAACTCTGTAATAAGAGTATGCCACTAGGCAAGCTCTATGTTATCAGTCGAAACGGATGTACGCTCACTCGCTCTATGGTTATGTTCTTAAGCTCGAAAACACGCGCGAATGTTGTGCCTGCTTCGAGCTTTAGAGCACAAACAGCGCTCAAAATTCTTTGAAGTGATGGGTATGATTTGCGGGGAGGTGGGGTGGGCCGTTAGCGAGCAGAGCATAGTTTTTGCTCTGATAGCAGAGTGTGCCTACTGCCTAGTGGCACACTCTTGTATATATTATGTACTCTTGGTACTAACTAAAGTCTGACCAAAAAATGTAGGGAGCGAAATTGTTTTGTGTATACTGAATTACCGGTACGGTTTTGCTGCAGCAATGTATGTATTTTCTGAACCGTCATGGCATGAACTTTCTTTAAGTTGAAAAAAATTTGAAAAATTTAAATTAATCAAAAGAAGCCGATTTTTTAAGTTTTGAAAGATGCCAGCAAATAACCGTTCGGTGAAAAATTAGACCATGTCCCAAACATATTGAATCCCAGATATAAGCTAATATTGTCAAGAATTGCAATAGTTATTCAATTTTTTTTCGATTTTCAAGATCCTTTGATCTTTGCCGCGTTTCCAACTTTGACTGGCTATTACTCGTGACTCACTCAATGGAAAAATGTTTCCATTGGATTTCCAGGGCCGCTTACGTGTCAGCTATCATGCGATTTATGTTATTTTTCAAAATTTGAGAATAGATTTTTTCGAAAAATACAACTTTTTGACTCAAAATTTCGGCAATGCGAATCCAGCAAAAGGGAGTTAAAGTAGCAAAGTTTAATCTGAAGTAAAGATATAAAGTTTTTGTGGCTACAACTTACATTTCCCCCGCAATGCATTTTAAACAATTTCCCTATTTCAGCTGATGGTCGAAATAAATTTTGGGTCAAAAAGTCGTATTTTTCGAAAAAAATCGATTTTCAAATTTTGAAAAACTACAAAAATCACATAAAAGCTGACACGTAAGCGGTCCTGGAAATCCAATTGAAAAATTCTTCCATTGAGTGAGTCGCGCTCGCGAGTATATAATGTTGGAAAGTTGGAAAAGCGGCAAAGATCAAAGGATTTTGAAAATCGAAACATTTGAATAACTATCGCAATTCTTGAAATTGCGACTATCGAAATTAGCTTATATTTGGGATTCAATATGTTTGGGTGGGACATGGGCTAATTTTCCACCGAAGGGCTAGTTCCTGGCCTGGCATCTACTGATCTTTAAAATCAGCTTCTTTTGATGAATTTAAATTTTTCAAATTTTTTTCAACTTAAAGAAAGTTCATGCCACGACGGTTCAGAAAATATATACATTGCTGCACCAAAAATGTACCGGTAATTTAGTGTAAACAAAACCATTTCGTTCCCTACATTTTTTGGTCAGACTTTAACTAACTTTTTAAGTACTAATAACTCATGGCTCAGGTGACTAAAACGTTTAAGGGGTTTCTAGGGTGTAGATATAGTTCAATTCTGACCTTGCTTTTGAGATAAATTGCTTATACATTAACAGCATAATCTTTAATTTTTGAAAATTTTAACAAAAAGGTCTTTCACCGAGATGTTCAGGCGACCGCCTGGATACTTCGATATATATATTCACCGACTGCGCACAGTTAGGACATATATTCATTATACACCATATCTATGACGGAAGGATTTTTAAGTTTTTGCTTAGGAAATACCAACCATACTATGTGTTAGTTATCAGTACAGGTTCGGTGTGGTTGTGTTTGTTTAGGGTAAACTATGCACGTGCTGAGCTAGATACACACTCGAAACAGCATTTTCAATTTCTCATACACCTAGTTACACATTCATATTCTTTATTATGCTTAATATATTAATTACTCTGAGTCAGTAATAGTAACAATAGCTCTCAGATGACCAATTTAATTTCGTTGGGCTTGCTGACTTTATCTTCGTACCATCGATAAGTGGATGTGATTTGTTTATCCAGGGCGCCCAACATGGCGTCTACAGTCGCTGTTAAATCATATTCCGGCATCCAATTCCAATCTCGACGGGCATTTGTATCATCCAGTGATTCTGGCCAAGAGTCCGCTGAAAAATCATTCTCAACTAGCTGATAGCAGTTCTGTTATTGCAATTCGGAGCGGAGAGGAATAATCACCAAGAGCGCTTTAGTACTATAACATCTGTTAACCAATGTCCTCTTGATAATGCTCTCACTGAGTTAGGTAAACACAGTTTATCAGCAATGCTTGTAAGAAAACAAAAGAGCCAGCTGAGTTGTGTTTCTGTTCCAACGTTTCGCCGTGACATTGGCTGTCATTGTTTTGATTGGGAGAGGATTGTCGTGGGGCCTTTTTTTGTCTTTGATCGATTAAATAAGCTTAACGGCTGCAATTTCCTCTGCACATGCCCATTTCACAAAATTTAATCAAAGTCGATGATAGAATAAACACCTTCGTTTGTGCAGCCTGAATGGAATAGATTAATTGATTAATTGTAAACGTATACGAAAAGAAGTTGGTACCGATTGCCTGTCGAGTACTGCAAACATGATAGCTGATCTGAAAATCTGGAATTCGAAGTTTGATAGCGTCTGCAATTTCCTCTGGTGTAAATGACATAGAATTTATGTTGTAGGTTCGCAAGGATAAGTTGTTCTCAGGAGCTTCCAATATCTAAAAAAAAATTAAGTTTGTCGTTGTTCGTTATTAGTGTCATGTAAAATTATTTCTTAATAAATAAATAAGTTAGGTGCAATCTTTATGAATATTAAGAAGTAGGTTTATGCTTGTGGGTGTAAATTTTACCTGAG
This sequence comes from Trissonchulus latispiculum, assembly GCA_030248195.1. Lineage (NCBI taxonomy): Eukaryota > Metazoa > Nematoda > Enoplea > Enoplida > Ironidae > Trissonchulus > Trissonchulus latispiculum. Next base: position 3,007 of record JASAND010013627.1, read on the forward strand.
TTACTGATCTCAAGCAATCGTCAATGTACATCATAGGAAGCCGAGTATCCGGTCGGAGATAGCATTCATGTTTTCCATTCCTCAAAGCATCGTGGAAAATCTGTACAGCGTAATCTAAAATAGGCTAATGTTCATCATTTGTTCAAAGTTCACACTGTTTTGTGTATATATTTGGTTGATCGCTGCGTTTGGATTTAACAGAGAACATATGAATGAATGTTACTTTAACAAAGTTGTAAACAAACTGCAGGCATTTCTATTTCTTCTTACCAGTTGTCCCTCCGCCCGGTTTTGTTTCAGCTGAAATAATTCCAGGAAATCGGACACAGCGAAAATCTGTGGAATATTTGCTGTTGAAGTACTGAAATTAGAATGTATTTTATGTATATGCATAATGCTAGAATTGAAAGAAATAATTACCACTGCAGCATCTCCGGCACGAAAAAATCGGGCACGAGATGGGGATCGAATCTACAACCTTTGACGATCTAGGCCAACGCTTTAACGATTAAGCCGCTCAGATAATGCTGACTTTTATAGGTAGCTGAAAAGTCATGCTTTATACATTGGGGATTGTTTTACACAAAGTTCTGTTCTGTCCACAACTCGTGTACGTGCAAAGGCAGGAGGTTCAGTATTTTGTGAAATTATTTACAGCTTTGAAAAGAATTACCTCTCCAAGTAGTTCACAGTACACTTTCGAAACGCCATAAATGGTCTTAGGCCTTTGAGGTGTAATATCAGGAGTATTAGATTTAACAGATCCACCAAAGGCACCAATGGTACTTGGAACGAAAATCTTCAAATTAAATTGTCTAAAAAGATGTTATCTCAGCTTTTTCACAGGCTGAATTATATCAAGAGTACATAATACATGCTCTGCACGCTAACGGCTGACCCCCCACAAACGTGTATGCTTACTTCAAAGAAATTAGCACGCTATCTTTGCGTTGTAAAGCTCGAAGCAGACACAAATTGGACGCACGAAGCGTTGTGCTTTCGAGCTTTAACACGTAAAGATACGGCGAGTGAGCGTACAGAAACGTGTACTGGGTACACATTTGTGGGGGGGGTCACTAGGTACACGTTTGTGGGGGGTCAACCGTTAGCGTGCAGAGCATGTACCTTAGCTTGAGCATAACAGATAGCTTGCCAGCTGTCACACTCCTATCTATTATGTACTCTTGATTATATCAACCAATTTAATCATATATAGCAGGAACATTTAGTGGTATATGCCACTAGGCATGCTCTTAGTTATCAGAACAAAAGCTACTAACCACTGGCTGATGTCCTGTCTCAGGATACTTCAGTGCAACCCTAGCCAAAGCCAAGATTTTATAGGCTAGAGGCACGCGACAAAAGTTAAACATTTTCAACTCCTTACGACATGTGAGAATTTGTCGCTCGACTCCTTTATCGCTTCAAGCTATGAGCCTGTGAACACTGTCGCGACCAGCGACACGCGACATACGACTGAGCCTATGAACCGGACTTTTACACACATGCACACATACACACACGCTCATACACACAAACACACACACAAGCACACAGGCAAACACGCACACCCACACCCACACACACGCACGCACGTACAAACATACAGCGAGTGAGCGTACCCCCGTTTCCATCATGTACTGATTTGCGAAGTCTGAGTTGCGAAGAGGTAGCGAACCGTTAACGAGCAGAGCATAGTTTTTTCTCTGATAACAGAGAGCATGCCTAGTGGCATATTCACTCTTATCATTATGTACTCTTGCATATAGCCATTGATTAGTTCAGTTGAATAGTTTTCAGTGTATGAGTCGATTTTTGGACGATTAGTCACAGCTACTGTTTTAGTTTAACAGCATACTATGTATTATCAAGAGTACATAATAATAATAATAAGAGAATGCCACTAGGCAGGCTCTATGTTATCAGAGCAAAAAACTATGCTCTGCACGCTAACGGCCCACCCCCCCACAAATCAGACCCTAGTGACCCCCCCCCCGCAAATCAGTACCTAGTCGAAACGGGGGTACGCTCACTCGCTCTATGTTTATGTGCTTAAGCTCAAAAACACAAGCAGTGCGTGCGCGAATTTTGTGCCTGCTTCGAGCTTTAGAACACAAACATAGCGCACAAAATTCTTTGAAGTGAAGGGTCTAATTTGCGGGGGGGGGGTGGGCCGTTAGCGAGCAGAGCATAGTTTTTGCTCTGATAACATAGAGCTTGCCTAGTGGCATACTCTTATTATTATGTACTCTTGGTATTATTTACTTTTAAATTAATCTAACCTAGCAACTTCCAAAACATTATTGAGACCGTCGACATTAATCCGAAGGGCCAAATGGAGATTCTTTTCTCCCACCGCGGAGAGAATTGCGGCAAAGTGGATCAACCAATCGATTCGATAATTGATCACGATTTCTCTGATTGTATCGATACTCAAAACATCCAAGTACAAATATGGACCTGAAATTGCAGTTATATAGCTTACGATAAACTGGGTGACGTAAATTGGGTATTGGCTAAGAATGCAAATGAAAAAATTGCAATTGGGTATTGGCTAAAAAACGCAACTTTGGGTTAGGTTATATATATTCAGAGTAATTTATCAAATCCAGAAAAATGTGAGGAACATCAGAACTATGTATCAGTTAAAACGGGCACCTTAATTGAGCTTGAGATCACGTTTTAGAATTATTGGTGAATTATCCTAAGCATGTGAACTGAAATTATTAGAAGGTCGATGACAAGTTGGCTATGTCACGGTGTGATTTTTCCCCTTGAAAATTTCCCTCCCGGAAAAATTACACCGGTGTGAATTTTCGGGGGGAGGGGAATTTTGCACCGATGCAAGAAATAATGGAGGTTTTAGTTTATAAATTGAGTTTGACTCATAATCGAAGCAACTAATTATACTTTGAAGATGGAATATGATTAGGGTAATCTGCCAAAATAATCACCCATTATAATAGTTCGAACAAGATACAAAATTAAATTGAAATATATAATCAAAAAAATTTCTTGGAAAATCAAAAAATTTGTAGGATTAAAATAATTATTGTATTCAATTTCTTAATTTGTTTGTGATAAACCTTAATAATTGGTTTTTAAAGAATTTTTATTCATTATATATTTCAAGTTAATTCTGTAATTTAATTTTGTATCTGAGTCTAACTACTATAACGAGTAATTTTTTTGGGGTTTCAGCCAGGCTAAACATATTTCACCATCAAGGCATAATTACATAGTTGCTATTATTATGAGCAAAACTGAATTCATAAACTGAAATTTGCATTATTTCTGGCATTGGTGCAAAATTCCCCTCGGAAAATTCACACCGGTGTGATTTTTCTCCGGGGGGATAATCCATACCGGTGTAGTATTTCCGCGGGAAATTTTACACTGAAGGAAAACTGCACCGTGACAGGCTATACACACACATCGACTAACCGGCCCCGAGCAGCTCCAAATCTTTTGCTTGAAACAGCTACTACTTGTTAAACCCAGTTATGTGTATGTTAAGTTATGTAACTGAATTGTATTGTTGACCCGATAGCCGAATAATTGCCCGGACAACAACATTACTGTAGAGATTAGCTCACGTTACCTTGAAGTCTTTGTTCATATGTCGGCCTAGCGATGTCTGTTACAATTACGTTGTCACTACCATAACTGGCTCTACAATATATAAAAATATGAATCCGCATGCATTTTATCTTAAAAATAAGTTCCAGGAATTCTGAACTTTTCCAAATAAATTTGATGACCACCTTTGTCTAAATTACGCACGAGTTTATGTATAAGTATTGGGTATAATTCAAATCATGTGCTTCCACAACAACCGTACCTTAAATTTCTGGCTAAATCCAATCCTAATTGTCCAAGCCCACCTATAAGCAACTAATAAAAGCTGTAGGCCTATTAATAATTAAATATTAAGAAATTATACATACATAGTTAATCTCTGCCTCATCGCTTGACTTATAATGTGAAAACTATAATCATATTTTTCATTGTTCTCGTATTCCTTCTTTTGGTTGCTTAGTTTTAAATTTAATACATTTTAATACAAAAAGAATCATAAAAGTTTTAACTAAGCTCTGAAAGTGACATCGTCATAGAGCCATAAACAACGCATCCAATAAAAATTGTCGTTGCTTCTAACCTGTAATTAAAATTCTCGGTTGAGGCTGGGGAGGTAGTTCTGGCATCTGTTGAGCAGTTATTAGAGTTCTGGTGGATTGTAGCAAGCACCTGGTCCAAACTTTGGAATAACGCAGTATAGAAGTCATAAGAATATCTTTTTGAAACTTTTCACGCAAGTATCGGCTATAATCCAGAGAAATTCATTAGAAAATTGGTAGTAGTAATGTAGGAGCTAAACTTAGTCATTGTAGAAATTAAAATTAAACTTCAAATTAATTGCACAAGCTTAAATTTTTACGATTTAGGAGCAAAATCTAAAATGTAGTTTTCAGCAGTTCAAGTTCGTTCGTTCCGCAAGCTTAATAAAGTTACAGATTCAAGCAGATAAAAAGCCGTAGCACTAGAATTTAGTCATCACATACGAAAAACGAGGGAACTCTATCAAATATTAGATATTAAGCCATAAAAATGCCAATCCGGATAGTCAATACAAAGAGAGACGAAACAGCAGTCAAAATGAGCTCAGCCTCAGCAAAACGTCTCTTTCACCCGTTATTTCATTGAAATATTTTATTCCAGCGAAAAACCTGTGCAACTGTTTAAACCAGCATATGCTTAAATATAGAATGTAGAACTTTATTTAGAGAATAGGCGTTTAATATTTATATATAAATGAGATTAGCGTTTTGCCTGAAAGCCATCAGTTGCCATACTGCCGATTCGAACATCAATGGTTCAAATCCCAGTATAGAGCAAACTTTCCAATAGTAATCTCATTAAGGCAAAACGCTAGACAGTCAGGTTGAGGTTAAATCATACAAATCAGAGCTGACATAGGTTGAGTTTAAAAATCTCCACAATCAGACCGGCTCGATTCGATAACCGATTAGATAAATTTTTTGTAGCGGGCAAACTATACACAGATTTCCGATTGCCTTTGGTCCAATTTCAACAGAATTGGAATAGATTGCATTTGCAACATTAAAAAGCATGGCTTACCTCGTACGCAATATTTTTAGGAGAAATGTAACACTTGTTAGTTCCTACAAAATGAGGCGGACTGCGAGTTTTTCTCAAATTTGGGTGACCTTTGAATTTTTGACAATAACCGGACCAAACTGGTTTTTTGAACGAAACTCTATAAGCATGAAACATCTGTATTTTTGTCAAAAATAGGCCTGCATGTGCCACAAAATAGTGATGTAAATTTTGGAAAGTTGACAAGTTTTAACTCAAACTAGGTACTGCTGGAGCGGGAGTGCTGCTTATGTACATTTACGCATCTTTTCTGTGGATAGTAATTGCAAAATAATGTAAAGTTCCAGAAATCCTATTATATCAAATTTCGCTTATTCTAATCCTTACCAAATATAAAAATTTTATGCAAGGTCGTACTCGTAAAATGGGTCTCTAGTGACCGGATAGAAACCGAAGAGTACTTATAATGCTAAAATTTGCGCCTGTTTGCTGCAACTTCATCATTTGGTTAAATTGTTCCTCATTGAGGTTATCCTATCGCACAGCTCTGTACATACCTACCATAAGGTTATCCTAAAAGTACGTTAGTTATGTAAAACAGATGTAAAACCGAACGTTTTGCAGTATCCTCGTCCTCCTATTTTTTTGTTTCCCTAAAAAATACAAATTTAATTAAACACAAATTATATAATTACGCTGGAAATAATGTCGTAGCCGCAGATGAGCTAATTGTATCTTTTTGTTTTATGTAAGCATTTGTACTTCATTTCTTCATGTTTCCACTTCAGAACTGATTAAGTGAGCCCGTTCCGGCTGGCTTCTCTGACGGCGACGATTTCTGACAACTAGGATCCCAACCAATCCCAACAGCAAAACGGATCCAACAACCAATCCGACAATCAGTCCAACCGGCGTTGACTTTCCGCCAGAAGCGCCAGTAATCCCACCTCCCTTAGCCAGAACAAGATTGAGGGTTGCTAACATGGCGTCGATTCGTTCTTCCGTTAGATTTAAAAGTTCATCTGGTTCCTAAAATACTAGAAACATCAGAAACAGCACAAAGAGAACCGTCAGGCACCAGTATAAAGTTTGAGAATTTCGAAAGATAATTCGTTCAATGCCAGAAGAGGAAAAAGTAAATCAGCCGCCATTAAACTAGCTATTGGTTGAAATAAGCTGTACCTAGTGCGTGCAATCTTGGACCTGCTTCAGTTGCCACGGATATGTTACAGATGTGTATCCAGCAATTCGAAAACGAGTTGCTGTCCTGTCATCATTGCTGCCTTCAAACACATTAGCTGATTTTATTAGCGAAGGGCTGTGATAAGGGCAACACGTCAGCCTATCCTACTTTTTGAATGAATAGCTAGTTAAGTTAAAGTTATATGTGTTTAAGAGGGCGATAGCAAGCAGTATTATTGGGATTATATATAGATGCAAAATTTGGACAGATTGTGCAATTTTAATGAAATCTTTTGTGAATCTACACTAGTTGGCGAGCAATGTTCTAACAAAATTGGAAAGAAAATAAGATTCTAAGAAGTCAGACAGACAAACGCTTACTTCAGTCTCCTCTTTTGCATTGTCCTCGGTGTGTCTGTGATGAGTGTGGTTTCGATGGTGATGGTGGTGATGATTTCTGAGTTTAGCTTTAAAATTTAACAGGACATTTTTCAATTCCGTCAAACTGGAAATTTCCTTTTCAGTCAGTTTCAAATTTACGTCCACAATCGAATCCAAAAATTCCAGCCAATTTTTTGAGTCAGCGGTGGCGCGCAGCAGAGAATGAGGAATAAATCGATCCACCAATCGTCTGATCGAGTCGCCCAAATTCGACAAGGCGTCTTGACGATGATTGATGGCATCGATTACTCCAGATCGAATCGAACCGTCCTCATTTTCACCCGTTTTCAGCAAAAAGTGTGGAATAAATTTATTCACAATTCCGCTGATCATGTTTCGGAGATCGCCAAGACGCTGCTGCCTTTGCTCGATCACCGACCTCACAGCGGAACCAAGACTGATCAGGGTAAACGGCCCGCCGTGATCTTCGTCGGAGGAATCGGAACTGGAATCTGAATCGGACAGAATCCATCTCCGATGATCAGCCGCCCGCTCTAGATCCCGGACATCTCTCAGTAGGTCGTCGACCGCATCCAACACATCCTCAATGTGGTTGAGTGTACGTCTGATGTGATTTAGACTCTCTCGAATATGGTCCCCCACACTGCTCGCTTGGTGCAGGGTTACCGCAGCTGAAATAAGGTAGAAATGATAGATGATAAAATGGTAAATATTAATCCTTAGCCTATTGTTCGATAGATAGATAGAAATCAGGAGTTTAATTGATTGCAGGTCTAACACAGTTAGACTTAGACAAAATTTTGAAACATCAGATTGTAAAAGAGGTTTGAATATGCTTTGGAAGCTTCGCTTGGCATAAGCCCAGTTCACAGCTCAAAATGGACAGAAAAATCAAAATTTCAACGGTGAACATTTTTAACTTGAGGTTGGAATAGGCCGATGGGCACGTAACCGGGTGCATCTGGATATCCGTTAATGAAACATGACGCATATCAGGATATGAAAAAATATCCAGGGCCTATCACTCATTATGAGCAAAGATACGAAGATGTTAGAGACTTTTCAAGACAAGTTATATATATAGGTAGGATCCAATTTTAAATATAGTAGAGGACCTCGTTTTAAAAAAGGAGAAGACATGCAAACTTTATTCCTAGATTTTTAGGAAATCGTCATTCCCTAGAGGAACTCTCTTGAAGAATAAATCGTTAAAACGTCAGATCTAGCGGAACTGAACTGAAAAATCAATACGGTGCCACTCCGCTTCACAAGTTCACGACGGACCAGTGAATGGGTTCAGCCCTTATCCCTTCCCTCTGTTCATTAACCTTGCTAATCCAGGGTGCTGTTAAGTAATTCTTGGCAATTCGCATAGCTACTTGTAAAAACCAACAATAACCTTGTCACAAAGATTCCTATGAAAACGAAACAAAACGGTGGTTTGTAACACACAATCTTTTCATCTTACCTAAAATTGCCACAAAAAGTAAACGAATTATCATTGTATGAGAATGGTAGCGAAATCACGGTAATGACAATTGCAGAAGACAGACAGTTGAATTTAAAATTACATTCTAGTGATTGACTGTTACAGCGGGCAGGCTATGTGGTGCGATAAGCTAATCAAGGAACGGAAAGTGCGAGTGTACTTTTATCAGAAATTTGATAATTTTTTAGGAACATTCAAAACAAAATACATTTTTGGTAAAGAAACGAAACGAGATCTTCCTGGTAATTCTTTCAAGTAAGAATCTACAACAGCATCCCTTTTTCGGGCGGTTACTTTTTCAATGTAAACTATGGAGCTAATTTTGCCTATTCCTATCAATAGTTCTATAGTTTCAAGTTATTCTACAGAAATTTGATTCTACTTTATGTATATATTTATTATTGATGGCAAGAGAAGTACTTTTTGGTACTATTGGTGGCTGTTGTAAGGCGATTCCAAACTATTGACTGATAAACATCATGGAAAGACATGGTCAGACGACATACATTGCATTTCAACAATGGCAATAAGAGGCCAATTCACAACTACCACCATAAAAAGGCTTTCTCAATCATGTCTTGCGGTCGAAAACAACACCGCTGTGCACAGAACTTCACCAGGCTTTTGGCAATGCAGTCCCAACCCGGGGACTGACATCATCTAGGTCCGGCCCGCGCTGAACTGTCGGAGGCCCGAAGTATCTTTTATTGGTCCAACTCCATACAAAGCATACCCACATATCACCATACCTCCTATCATCTACTTTTGGTATCACCAAGAGTACATAAGAACTTAGACTGTGACAAGCGACAGCTCTTAGTTATTTAGTAGGCTTGCGTCATGATCTGCACAATAACGGCTGACCCCTCCCTCCCCCCCCCACAGATTAGACCCATCACTTCAAAAATTTTCAAGCTACGCTTGTGCGCTAAAGCTCACAACAGGCGCACATTGGACTGACTAATTGTGTTTTTCAAGCTTAAGAACGTAAGCCATAGCTTGCTAATTTCTTTGAGGTGATGGCTCTAAAGTCTGACCAAAAAATGTAGGGAGCGAAATTGTTTTGTTTATACTGAATTACCGGTACATTTTTGCTGCAGCAATGTATATATTTTCTGAACCGTCATGGCATGAACTTTCTTTTGGTTGAAAAAATTTTTATAAAAAATTAAAATTCATCAAAAGAAGCCGATTTTTTAGGTTTTGAAAGATCAGTAGAAGCCAGGAACTAGCCGTTCGGTGGAAAATTAGCCCATGTCCCAGACATTTTGAATCCCGAATATCAGCTGATTTTGTCAAAAATTGCGATAGTTATTCAATTTTTCGATTTTCAAAATCCTTTGATCTTTGCCGCTTTTCCAACTTTGACTCGCGACTCACTCAATGCAAAAATTTTTCATTTGGATTTTCAGGACCGCTTACGTGTCAGCTTTCATGTGATATATGTGGTTTTTCAAAATTTGAAAATCGATTTTTCGAAAAATACCACTTTTTGACCCAAAATTTCAACAATGCGAATCGAGTGAAAGTGGATAAAAATAACATTATCATAAAGTTTAATCTGAGCTGAATCCAACGATATAAAGTTTTCGTGGCTACGGCTTAAATTGCCCCAGCAACGAATTTTTGAACAATTTCCTATTTCAGCTGATTTCTGACAAGTTGTGCTATATTGTGCATTGATTTGACGCAAATAGTGTAAACTAGCCAAAAACCGGCTAAAAAGCGAAATTGTTTAAAAATTTGTTGCGGGTGCAATATAAGTCGTAACCACGAAAACTTTATGTCGTTGGATTCAGCTCAGATTAAACTTTATGATAATGTTATTTTTACCCACTTTTGCTGGATTCGCATTGTCGAAATTTTGGGTCAAAAAGTGGTATTTTTCGAAAAAATCGATTTTCAAATTTTGAAAAACCACATATATCACATGAAAGCTGACACGCAAGCGGTCCTGAAAATCGAATTAAAAAATTTTTGCATTGAGTGAGTCGCGAGTAATAGCCAGTCAAAGTTGGAAAAGCGGCAAAGATCAAAGGATTTTGAAAATCGAAAAAATTGAATAACTATCGCAATTTTTGACGAAATGAGCTGATATTCGGGATTCAAAATGTCTGGGACATGGGCTAATTTTCCACCGAACGGCTAGTTTCTGGCTTCTACTGATCTTTCAAAGCCTAAAAAATCGGCTTCCTTTGATGAATTTTAATTTTTTTAAAAAACTTTTTCAACCAAAAGAAAGTTCATGCCATGACGGTTCAGAAAATATATACATTGCTGCAGCAAAAATGTACCGGTAATTCAGTATAAACAAAACAATTTCGCTCCCTACATTTTTTGGTCAGACTTTAATTTGTGGGTGAGGGGCGGTTAACACAGGGTTAAGTCATCAGTCTCCAGTTATTGCATCAATCAGTTCTGCAGCTAGCTCGACTATAACTTATTCAGCAACTAGCAAAAATGGCCGTTAGCTATTATGTACTCTTGGTATCACCTAACCAAATACAAACAAGACAGAACACACTTCTTTTATTGAAAGCCAAAACAAAAAGGAAGGCGCATAAAGCAAAGCTTAACACCAAGTTCGAAGCATTAGAACAAAAGCTAAAATTAACTACAGCAGCATTACATACTTTCGAGTTAGCTTTCTTTTGGGAAGCTATGCGTTTCAAAAACATTCGATTTATTTACAGTAGAACAGAGTTACTCAAAGATAAAATAATAAGACCAGAAATTAATATATTATGACGATTAGGCTGCGAGTAACTAAACCCTAATTCCAAGACAGTCCACAAAGGCTAAAGGGCAAATTCACTACATAACAAGCACTACCTCCTATTAAAGGTGAGTTTCAACCGAGTGGGTTCACGTTATCAAGAAATGAAGGCAAATGGTCTTACTATTTTTCGCATCACCAGTATACAGATACAGTATACACACACACACACACACACACACACACACACACACACACACACATATATATATATATATATATATATATATATTTCTACAAAATATCAGATCAATATCAGCAAAAATTATACTATATAATACAGAAAAAATTCTCCGATATCAATCATTACAGCAAGCGTCTCAGCATTCGTAAAGGTTCGCGTAGTTTCGGTTTTTCAGGAAAGAGAGATTGAAGTGATTCCTGAGTTGGAAAGCGGACGGAAAAGACGTCCGGATGAGTTCGTTGAAACTAAAACAATAAAAACCAATTACAATGTTTACAGCACTGTACAAATTTAACATTTTAAAACATTCAGGGTTGTAAACAATCCAGTAATGTAGCCCACACAAACACACTAATACGAACATTCTTGCACAATCAAAGTAAAAGCTACGTTCTGCTTCTGCAGCTCTATAGATAAGCGTGTCAAGCTCCATTACATAAAGTACGCTAACCTGGAAAAACAACAGTTACTCAACCCCGGCTGAATTCCGGCGGGTTTCAAATAAGTATATACCTGAGTTTTCCTAGGACACCCTCCCACCCTTTGCCCCCCTCAATCGACCCATTCCCCCATTTTTGGGGCTTCCCCCTCACTACAGAAAATGCCAAGTTTTAAGAATTTTCAAAATACTTCCGGCTTCACCGTAATCTTTTGGTCACAAGCGTCTATTTTGGTACTAAAAGTTGATTTCTCAGCCCTTTTTAGCTTAGTTATAGTTGTATGTAGAAAACAGCGCTATTTATATTTTTAGGATTTTAGGTCCCCTCACTTTCCCCGCCACCCTCTTTTGTGGCCTAAAGACCCAGGGAGAATTAGTTACATTCCTTGATATCCAACTAGTGGAAGGGAGCTGAACTGGGCAGCTATTATCGTGACCGCAGTTTACGCTCACACTGTAAAAAGCAGGATACTTACGTACGGTTACATTTAGGAATCGACTTACATCTCTGAGACGTCGACGTTTCTGAGACTGTGACATATTTTCGTCAACGATAATGGCCTCCAGAAGAGAACTGAGCGAATGGCGCAACAGCGCAGCGGAATCCGGTTCAACCTTCGCCTCCGGTTCACAATAGCGAAACGGCTGGTTCATTCCTTCCACAGGGATTACCTGTAAAATTAAGCAGCGACAGAGATAAATACACGGAATGATGCAAAACTGAAATAGGAAAACAGTGATTCGTGCCTGGTATGAATGTTTATTGAAGAGTAGATTAATTTGCGTCCGGTTGGATGTTGGCTATTGGCTGTGTTTCTACCGCAGCTTAATTATCCTTTCAAGCGATGGCTGGAGCAAAAGCAAACCAATCTGGCATTTTTAGTTGGGGGTGGGGGGCCCCACTTTTCGGTTCCCCCTCCATCTTTCGGAGCCCCCCACTTTTCGGCAAGCTCCCACACACTTTTTTGGGGGTCGCCAAAAATTATAGTATTTCAGGTCAAATTTTCAAAATTTCTCAATTGTTAGCTAATCTATGGACTTATAAGTTCATTTTAACCTTAAAAACAACGATTTTTTTGCGTTAAAAAATTTTTTACCCCAAAAATGCAAATATATTTACACTTTGGGCTCGCCCCACACTTTTCGGAAGCCCCCCTTCCCTCTCCCTGGGGGGGAGCCCCCCACTTCCAAACCCCTAAAAATGCCAGTCAATGGGGGTTTCAAACCGGGCTTAGGCAATTAATTAGGTGAATGCCATGTCGAAACATTCTCACAACTTTAGTGTGGGTACTACAGTCAGAAACATTTTCTCCCAAGTCAGGGAAATCTCAGTGCAAACTTGAGAGAATTCTGTAAAAAACAGCTTACTAATCAGCTCCCAAGAAGTCCCTATTCTTCTAAAGTCCACTCTTAGTACTTCTACGAAGTAATCAAATTACATACACAAAAATTTAAAAATTTTGCATTTACTGAGGAAAAGAAGGAACTAATATATATTCACTGAAATCGTGAATCCTACCTTAACTTTTCTCATTTCCTGCAAACGACCGTAAACTCTCTCTTTCAGTTTCTGAGGCGGTCGAAAGATTCTCAAATGATGCCCGGACAGAATCTGTATCAAAAACTGTGACCACTCAGGATTTTTAAGAGATAATTCCGGTAGGAGACATCGTGAGTAGTCCAGAACACTCTGTAAATAAACACATTTTTAACTTTAGAAACAAAGTAAACAATTCCGTTTCCCTACACCATTACCTTTAATTTGACTTAAACCGATTTGAATCGCGAAAACCACTGCACACTTGAGATTTAATAATCCATACAACACTTTCGCCAAACCGGCACTCAAAGTTTTAATGGAAAACCGTCATATATATACTGGAGAAAATACATGTGAAAACTTGAAAAAACCAGAACTCACAGAATATAAAATAGTAAACACAACAAATGTTTGCAAAAAAATTAAAACTAATTTTTAATTTCTTGTTAAAATTATTATTTTCATTTTTTTTAATTTTAAACTAATTTTCAAGCAAACAAATAAACAAACCACATAATAAAATAATATGAATACACCGTTTGAGCCAACCTTTTCAAAATTATTCATTCCAGGCTTCAGTTTCAAGCAGCGATTGGCAGCCATTTTTGATAGTAACCGGAGAATTAGTTGAAGCCAACGGCGCTGCGCCGTAGGCAGCAGAAGTGCCCACAAATGAACAGCCTCCAGAAGGCAGTCTAGGCTTTCCGGTAAAAACAGGGGAAGCTGTGGACATGAGATCAGATCATCCGAATCGTCACCGACCGACTGGGAAATCTGGTAGTCCAGCCTCCCACTGCCAGCCGTAGATTCAGTCCCCGTAGTGGAGGCAATGCTACCTCGATAGCCTCCGACCTGGCGTTCCAGGAAGGCACGTAGCTGCTGGGTGGCTCCTAAACGGCGACCGGTCGGCGGAGGAAGACCAGCGGCCTGGTCGCGCTGACCCGCCTGAGTGACCGAAACCGGAACCGGTACGGGAAGGCGAGATCGCCGCAAGGACGAAATCTGGAATCGACGCAACAGGTCCGGAGTTTTGACCAGACCTGGTAGACTGTCTAATGCAGCTGGCAGACCACCAGGGCCATCGTTTCCAGCTGTGGCTGGCGTAGCGACAGCTGGAGTCGGTTGATTGCTTCCAGGTAAACGGCTGGACGGAAGAACTTTAAGATGAGAGCCAGAAGTAACGGGCTCGGCACTGGCTTTTCCTGAGACAACTTGACTGTTGGACCCTGAGCCGACGGGAACGGTATCGCTCAGAGGACTGACACGAACATCCTGAGGTTGGATATAGTACTGTTCTAAACAGCTGTCTTTGCACAAACTGAGAGCTAAAATAGACGGCCAGTTTTTAAGTTAAAATCGCAATGTACCAGAAACAAAGAATGTAAATCATGGTTTAGTTCCAAACACTATTCTGCAATGAATGAGAGGGCTTGGAGGGAACAAAGTTTTAACAGTCAAACTCAAAATTTCTTTTTATTACAAAGCTAAAAACTAATTGCTTTAGTATGATTTCTTTCCTGCACGAAATTGTCAAACATAAAGCTTACAACTGCAACACAACATACGCGAAGCTTGGAATTGTAACCATTTACACAAAGCTGACTAACTGCTTACGATTAGGCGCAACGGAGAAATCAGTTGAACTGGAAGGTATAGCCCAGCTGTGCCTGGAACCAGGAGCGAGGATAGAACGTCCAGAGGACAGCAGCGCCGCCGGTGGGACTCCAGCGGCAGCGCGCGTCCGAAATCGCTGGCTGCTGGTCAGGGAGCCCAGGCGACGAAAGGCCGGCGTCAGCGATTTGCCGGCGGCACTAGCACCCTGACCAGAAGAGGAACCAGGTTTGGAGGCTACAGCCGGAGTTGGAGGCAGCAGACGAGTCACCGGGGAGTGGGCTGTTCCAAACTCTGTTTCGTAGCGCACCAGTGCAGCAGCGGAACTCTGTAAGTCTTCTCCGCTCTCGAAAAAATCCTCACACCAGAATTCGTCCTCACCCTCTTCAGAGGAAATCATAGAATTACAGCGTTCTGAAAATGTATACTCAATAAAATCAGCCTTTGGCAAATATATATAACTTGTATTTAATTCAACCGAAATTCTTAAATTAAAAACCCAATAGAACATTAAAAACTTAAACTTAACTTGTGAATAACTTTAAAATGTATAGCAGAACCACTACTCCTTAACTTTAACTAATGTGCTTTTAATCGTATCAAAACGTCAAAAACGATTGCATACCCAAAATGTCAGCCAACAGTCTCTGAAATGGTAGAGGAATTATCGGATCTGGCTGAGCTCGGAAAAAGTCCAGCAAAGTTCGGTAGACATCCAGATCAAATCCTGGATAAAGGGAGCCAGTCCCGAAAGGATTGCGATGCCAAGGCCCTTTGAAAAGAAGCAACACATATAACTGTCGAGGAAAACTGCAAAATGATATCAACGATAGGACAAGACCACAGCAAATGGAGATTTGCTAGGGTGAAACTAGAAAAACATCATTCCAAAACATGCAATTTTGCTCAAGAAAAGCTTGAGAATGAGGCAGGTAGCATGTAGAATTTAAACAGACGGGTCAATTCATAAAAGAAAAACTAATTTCTTTTATAATATGATTTGCAATCTAGTCTGCAACGAAGACGCTGATCGCAGAAACTAAAAGTGCGGGACTCTGGAAAATGGTAAGGGATCAGCAAGAGAACTGGCGCTGAACATGAAACTTACAATTGCCAAGACATTTCATTGCCTCCAAAACCCATTGCGGTAGATCATCTAAATGTGTTCAAAATAAACAATCAATTTTTGGTTAATGAATTTATGCCAAACAGTGTGCCATGGGCGTTTTGTCGGAATCCGCAATAGTGTTGTGCACCGGCCCTGTCCTTACCGGCTGGCCGGGAACAGGCTGGCTGGTCAAATACAGGCCGGCAGGCCATCCAGTGACCAGCCGGCCGGTCAAATACGAGGCGGTCGCCGGCCAGTGAGTTTCTGCGGCTTATCGCCTTACACTTGTTAAAGTTTGCCTGGAAAACTATCGAATATCTTTTGTACCTGTATTTTGGATAACCAGCGAAAAGTGGCACCGCCCGGCCGCCTCCCGGCGAGGGCCAGTACAGGCCGGCGTCGCGAGCTGGATCGGACGGCCCACGAAAAATTGGACCGGAGAAAAACAATCAGCTGCAATTTCCGATTTGATTTTTGTAATCCAAAAAAGCGCCTCCCACCGAAAAAAAGCACATGAGCTATTTTTGGAAACGGTCTTATAATTACTGCTTTTAAAGTTTTCAACAAATTCGATAAATTTCTGCGGACGACAAGATCTGCTCGGGAAGTGTCAGTTGTTTATACATATGACTATCCAAAGAACACACAATTGATTCGAAACCTTGAAATAGCTTTATCAGCCACAACCTTTATTCAAGAACTTTTAGTGTTTAGTGAAAGTGACCGTTGAGAAATCCAAAAAGCGCCCACCCCCAAACGCCCATGGACGATTCATTGGGTGGACCACTGTTTGGCAGAATATGGCAGCCTAAATTCACACATTCACTCTCAGCAGTGCTTATGGTAAAGGCACTAAACACTACTATTATCAAGAGTACATAATACTAAGAGTATGCCACTAAGCAAGCTCTATGTTATCAGAGCAAAAACTATGCTCTGCACGCTAACGGCCCACCCCCCCCCGCAAATCAGACCCTAGTAAGTGACCCCCCCGCAAATCAGTACCTAGTCGAAACGGGGGTACGCTCACTCGCTCTATGTTTATGTGCTTAAGCTCAAAAACACAAGCAGTGCGTGCGCGAATTTTGTGCCTGCTTTGAGCTTTAGAACACAAACATAGCGCACAAAATTCTTTGAAGTGAAGGGTCTAATTTGCGGGGGGGGGGGGGGGTGGGCCGTTAGCGAGCAGAGCAGTTTTTGCTCTGATAACATAGAGCTTGCCTAGTGGCATACTCTTATTATTATGTACTCTTGCTATTATTAATTAAGAGTACATAATAACTACGAGTATGCCACTAGGCATGTTCTTAGTTATCAGAGCAAAAACTATGCTCTGCTCGCTAACTGTTAACCCCCCGCAAATTAGGCCCATTACTTCCAAGAAATTCGCACCCTATGCTTGAGTTTTCAAGCAAGAAGCAGGCACAAAATTCGCGCACGTACAGCTTGTGTTTCGAGCTTGAGCCAGTGAACACACATGCATAGAGCCAGTGAGCGTACTCCCGTATCGACCAGGTACTGATTTACGGGGGTCATGAGTGACTGATTTGCGGGGGAAGGGTCAGCCGTTTGCAAGCAGAACAAAGTTTTTGCTCTGATACTAAGAGAATGCTAGTGTCACACTCTTAGTTATTATGCACTCTTGTTTGCTATACGTATTATGCAGCAGAAGTTTCTGTAAGGACTCCATAACGCAAAAAAAAATAAAACACAACACTGCAATACAAAGTTGCAAAACTGAGAAGAAACACACAATAAAATCGAATATTGACCTCTTTTGTTCAAAACTTTGGTGATTCCATTGGCGGAAAAACTGTCCGCATTATAGGCAGCGTAGCGTCCATTACCATGTAAGATCCTTGCATATTTTCCACAAACATCGCCTTTCGTTAGTTCGTTCAACCTGAAACAAACATGGAAGTGATCAAATAAAGAAAAATTGAAGAATCCCCATGTCTTTGAAACCGTTTAAGCTTGTATGGGCAGGTTAAGGAATGGGAAGCTTGAATTGGAAGGCAATCCCAATGTCACTAAAGGCCGGTCACGCATTACCCATGACAGTCAGTAGCCTGTTCCAGTCCAATATTAACACAAACAGTATCACATAAAGTACGGCAACACACCTAGCTACGGTCGTAAAAAGCCAAACGTCCTGTATTTCGGAAGGACTAAGGGTTCGCTCCATTAGCCTAACGGATCCAACCAGATCCCCTGCGGAAGACGAAGCTTCTGCTCGCTCCTCCTCAACATCTGGGCTGTCCAATTTGAGATTCTTAACGATCGAGGGAAGGTTAGCAGCGGGTCCTTTAGCTTGTGAAGGTTTTTGTGGCTGGCAGAGTTCAACCAATTTATCTAAACAAAAAAGTTCAAGTCCCCACACTATTTTGCACTAACAGGTTACCAAATAATTAACCGGAAAAAAACAAATTCCTAATTAAAACCTACTATCTTCAAAAGTAAAAATGTATTAAAGCAATGATATACATAGGTGCAGGCTCAAGAATAAAATATTCCATTAAATAATCAATTTCATGAGTTTGTATTATATTCACTGTTCCGTGATGTGGTGGTACAGACCTCGCTGGGCTTTTTTACTGGGGGGGGGGGGTGGGAAGGGCGGCGCCCCCACGTTTTTGGACTTCCCCCGCTCTCACTACAAGGTGCCCAGAAAATGAAGGATTTTAAGGGCTTTGGTCAAAATTTTCAAAAAATTTCCGGCTTCGCCGGAATTTGTTGGTCAAAAATCGTCTAGTTTGCTACTCAAACTCGATTTTTGAGCACTTTTAAGGGGGGGCGACAAAACTTTTGCCCAAACATCTTACGATTCGATTCATTGTTGGCATGAATATAAAGCATGTGCGTGAGCAAAAAAGTATCAACTCGTTTGTTCTTAGCTGCCTTTCTATGACCCGCTACGCTTCGAACAACCTGGCCGAACCCCCGATTTTAGCGACACCCAAAATAATTACATAAAAATTTCTCACAGCTGTTTGGTTCAGTGAAAACGGTTACGCTTTGGCACAGCAAGAGAAAACATATTGGGTAACATGCACACGGCATTAGCTTTGCTGTAACACTAATGGTTAGAGAGCAATGCTGGCCCAAACTTGAAGAAATGTCCAAAATTTGGAAAATTTTGGCCGCCGAATCAAATAATTTAAATTTGGTAAAACCCTGGAAGCTAAAATTTGGTGTGAACATACACCCCATAGGTCTACAAAACTGTGCCAAATATGAAGGAATTCTGCCGTGGCATTATAGTTTTATTCCACTTGAAACATGAAAATAGTTGCAAAATCCGTCAAAAACGAATTTCTGAAGATTGTCCAATATACACAATATGCATATCAATCGATAGCTTTCATGATGCTGAACAACTTTTCTTCTTGGCGCAATCGCGTATTTGCCACCTATTTCAAGTTATTTTCGAAAAACTGAAATTTCATCGTTTGAAAGGACCACTGAATTGAGGGATTTTACCTTCAATTTTCCTTAGCTTAGAAGACCTGGCTGAGTTTTGAAAATAGATGTATCGGGTAGAACTCAGCCATTTACACCTATTTCGTTGCTTAACAACTGTGTTATGCTGTTTTCTTTTCGTGTGGCAGGCTGCACAGTCGCTAGAAGAGTGTACCAGTCAGGCAGTTGACTTGGCATTCAACTGGATACTCAAAGTAACAAACACGCATCCATTTACGAAGGAAACCAGTTTTATTTTATGTTATTGTGGCAGGGTCAGAAAGGCTACAATATATCAGCACAATTTGAGCCAAATTTGTCAACGTTATCATGCTAGAACACCTTACGATACTTTTTGAACCATGCCAAACTGACGTTTTTTCATGTTTCAAGTGGAATAAAACTATAATGCCACGGCAGAATTCCTTCATATTTGGCACAGTTTTGTAGACCTATGGGGTGTATGTTCACACCAAATTTTAGCTTCCAGGGTTTTACCAAATTTAAATTATTTGATTCGGCGGCCAAAATTTTCCAAATTTTGGACATTTCTTCAAGTTTGGGCCAGCATTGCTCTCTAACCATTAGGGTTACAGCAAAGCTAATGCTGTGTGCATGTTACCCAATATGTCTTCTCTTGTTGTGCCAAAGCGTAGACGTTTGCACTGAACCAAACAGCTGTGAGAAATTTTTAAGTATTTATATATGTTGGGTGCCGCCAAAATCGGGGGGTCGGGCACGTTCTTGGGGTGTAGCAGATTATAGGAACGACTTTGGAATTAGAGACTACATACTATTTTGACCACGCACATGTACTATATGCTTGCAAAAAAGAATTTAAATCCAGCAAACTTTGGGCACCCCCATTTTAGTCGCCCCCCCCCCCCCTTGGGGGGGGGGGGGGGGGGTCACTTTTTTGCCGATTTTTCGACCATCTCAGATTTTGCTCATTTTCACATATTTTGTAGTCCCCATGGGTCCGCGAAACAAGACAAGAGCGTTTTGCGAAATATTGCTTCTATCGTTCTGTGCAGGACGTCAAAGGTGACCTCGACATGTGTTAAACATAGGAAAATGAAGAAGTTAGGTTAAAAAGTTTGTGGCAGAAAATTTTTTCGCTGTATAAGAGTCAGAACTCTGCAACCTTTTCAGAACTATTAAGGACATATTGCAGAGTGCAGCTATCTCCTCTGAAGCGATTCTGTTCAGTATTGGATTTTTGGCGAATTTTTAAAGTCAGAATTTTGGAAAATCGGCCATTTTTTGGACCATGAAAAACAGGACCTACGGTACTCTTTTGCTTGTCCTGAACGATTGGCAAAAAATACAGAAACGGCTAATAGATAGCTGCACTCTTCGCATAAAACCACGTCTTATGAAAGTACTCGCATGTTTCTATCATCTACAGTAAGCTCAAAAAACTTGCCACAAAAACAGCAAATTTTGCTAAAAATGGTCATTTTTCATAATTTTCACATTCTTTTGATAATTTCTCACTCATTATGTGGTAAAAAATCACCAAACTTGGCAGATTAATTAATATATCTATGTCTGTCACATAATGTGGCCAAAACAAATGCGTCAATATTGAACATGCTGCTGTGGCGGCACCTTTGATCTTTATAGGTGAAAAATGTCAATTTTAGAATTTTTCCAAATATAGACAAAATGGGTATCAATCGATAACTAATGGAACGAGGAGTAACTTTTCTCATACAACTATGGGTCTAAAATGTTGTCTGTGCAAGATAAAACGAGTTAAAGTTATACTGGACAGTCCTGCAAGGTTAGGTCAGTGCAGCACTCAAGCAAGCATTATGAACGCCTGGATAGCTGGCCTTGAGCCACGTCTGCTCTTAAATATTATCTTAGTAAAGGCTTTAATTTGGTGTATCGGTTAATCCTGTTTTCGGTCGCGTTTGGTCTCCACCTGACCTTGCAGGGCTCATCACCGGAATTTTCAAGTTTTCCGGCTTTGAACCTGAATAACTCTGTCACAGTTTGATTTCGAACGCTAATATTCTAAGTTATTTTTGAGAACATATGGGGGCATATTATGTGTGAAAATGAGCGAAATCCGTGACTATCGATTTTTGACCAAAAGTGACCCCCCTTAAGCTTAGTTATAGCAGAATATGTAGAAAACGGGCTATTTTTACTGCATTTTTAGCGTTTTTAGACCACTTTAGATCCCCCACTTTTGGGTTCCCCCCCACTAGTGGGGGGGCTCCCCCCCCACTCTCCCCACCGCCCTTTTTTCGCCCAGAAAAAGCCCAGCCTCGTGGACCACAACAATGGAAATGTGGTGAGTGGTCGTGCACCAGTGAAAGACTAAAAAATCTTTGACAGGATTTGAACAAGCAGCTTTTCGTTCACCGTATAAACTCTCTGAAAACTGAGACCATAATTACACTAAGCTATAAAACTGTGCTATAGTTTGAGCTAGAAACATCAATTCGGGTCATAATGCTTCTCTGATTCAATTAATTCAATTAATCAATGGCACACTAGTTAAGACTAAAGATCTGACCTAACTGGAAAAATTCCACGAATCCTGTAAAATGTATTCGACATGAATGAAATTAAAAGGTACCATCATCCTGAGAATTCTTTAAAAGCTGATTGGCGTCACGGCGTCACGTGATTTGCTCCGAGTCCCCGGTCTGGTTCTAGAAGGAGATCAGCAACCTCTCGACCATACAGGCCACAGCGTTTCTCTTGGGCATTTTTTACAGCCAGCGGTGTTCGAGCAATCTTAGATGGTGATAAGTTACGGAAACTATAAAAGTAAAAACAAAAATTTATAGAACCTTTGTGTGCCGAAACACAGATGCCAACAATTAAGCACAGAAATATATATAGTGTGCCACTTAAATTTCTTAAAAATAAGCAAAACAGAAAATTTACACTGTACGGAAACCAAAGTTGGGTTTCCCGGAAAACATTGCTGGAACTTTTCCGGTTTACTCCAGTATTTTCCCGTTTTTATTCCGACTGGAGCCGGAATATATAAAAAGAGATTTGGTATCTCTTGTGTATACTGTGTCATCTCCCCGTCTAGAAGCCCTATCTTTAGCACAGGGCTAGCTTAGAGCGAATTATTTCTTTCGATTGAAGGTTTCAACTACTACTTAAGATTGCAAATTAGGTTTCAACTACTATTTAAGATGTCACAATGACTGTTTTTTTCGCAGTCTTTTCGTAGTCAGCAGTCCAAGTGACTGCATGTTTTTGGGCACATCGCTGCTTGGGAACTGCACAAAGCTGCATTTTCGCAAGCTGACTCGGCTTTTTAGATGGACTGTTCGTTGAACAGGAAAGCGTTAGGAGTCAACTGATGTTTTCTGAATAGCTGAAAGCTAAATCAATAAAAAGCTGAAAATCCATTCTTCATTCTAGCTATTTTTAGCTTAAATCCTGGCATTTTTGAGCACTTTTTGCGTTTCCATGCAAAATATACGCCAAAAATACCATGTTTTGGCTCATTTTTGCAAAAAATCTCCCCCCCGGGCCCGGGACCCCCCCCCCCCGGAAAATAATCCCTAAAAATACCCTGAATAACTGAAGGAAAGAAACTTGAGAAAAATTGTCGGAAAGATGGTTTCTTTTAGTGAAGAGGGAGAAGTGTGATAAGACGATAGACGACAATTGGATTTTTCATAGGTCTATAGAGGAATAATGCCCTATTGGGGGCCTGCTTGTTTCCCATAGCCTGAGTGATTTCATGACGTCAGCAATGAATGACTGTTTCTGAAGTGCCAAAAAATTGGCGAACTTTGAAGAACTTGAAGCTTCTGAACGTATTTTCAAACTAGTAAATGACTACGGCCATTATAAAAATCCAAAAATTTTCAAAAAAATCTTCAAAAAATTTCAAAAAAATCATTTTCATTTTCTGTTGATTTTTTTAATATTGTAACTTATCAAAAAGTAGCGAGAAAACTCAGAAACTTTCTAAAATGGACATAATCCATTATTCTGAGGACAAAACCAAAATAAAGGTGCATTCATAGTTCCTGTTACAAGCAGACGCGCGTATAAATGCGCCTGCATGCGTTCGTCAGCATGAATTCGTTACAACTGATTTTAAACGGTTAAAATGGCATGTTGCAATCAGAAGCGTCGACGCGCGTCTCTATGCGTTTGCGACTATGAATGCACCTTTACTGTTTTTCGGATACCCACGACTGCACGGCAGTAATAAAGTGACAACAGGCTGGCACTTACAATTTAATTATGCCGAACAGGCATGTAAACATAGCATCCAACGAGCCATTGTGCTACGGTTCGATCATTGCGCATCACAGAAGCTTAGATAAAAGGAATCAATCTCACTTTTTACCGAAATAGAAGCAAAGATTCATCCTTAACAATGCTCCGCTCAGAGGATCCACACTTTCCCACTGGTTCAAACAAGCCATGCTGCTGAAATTTCTGCAGAAGTCCAAGCGCTTGTTGTCTGTAATAAGACATATACCACTCATAATCACTGAGCAAGCTCGATCCTAGGGGTCGGGTAGCACCCCAAGTAATGAGTCAAACGCCCCAGTGACAGCCTTCAGAGGCGCTGCGCAGATTCCTGCGCAGATTTTGTCGCAAAAGAAAGTCCGTGTCGAGTTTAGGTATAATTGGAAAATGTCATCCCCCTAGCACTTACCGTTAAAAAGTTGCACCCACCGGCAGTTACGCCTGCGATTTTTTCCGGTGTCTCCGAAGGTTTACCCTCGTATGCCACACCTTTTTGTAGCGTCTTTCATAGAATTTAGCGAAGGGCACAGACCTATTGGCGGTATCATCAATATACATATAAAGCTACTGACTTTCCATATATAGTCGCCGCCGCACCACAGTGCGCCGCCACAAAGTCGGTTCAGAACGTCGAAATGACCAAAAGTATGCCTGCGATGGGCTTCTTGCCAGCTCTTTGTGCAAATACGGGGTCAAGATGAAGTCATATATGGTTGATAAGGACAGATATCCGGATCATGACGTTTGAGTAGAATTTTTAATATGTTGCGCCACAGCGCCACAGTGGCCCGTCAAAGTTGGTGAATGTTGGGCCCGACTTTGAATCTGAGTTTTTCGC
The DNA here is from genome assembly GCA_030248195.1 of Trissonchulus latispiculum. Lineage (NCBI taxonomy): Eukaryota > Metazoa > Nematoda > Enoplea > Enoplida > Ironidae > Trissonchulus > Trissonchulus latispiculum. Next base: position 27,401 of record JASAND010013627.1, read on the forward strand.
TAATTTTTCAAGATAGACCTCTCAAATCTTGCATATAGAAGGTTTTTGGGGACGGAGAATCCCGCCATCAGGTTTTGCTGCCTCATTCACTGAAGTAGCTGGGCCGGTTCCCACTTGACCGTCTGAGGGGTCAGGTCGGTAACCCCTTACGGAGGTCAATAGATGGCTTTACTTCGCAGCCTCCTCAAAAACTTTATCTATATAATAAGAGGTTTTCTGGTGCACCCAGCTCACTCCCCGTGTCCGTTTTTCCGTCCGACCCAACCATCTTGCTGGACTCGGTTCCACTTTACCGTCTGGAGGGTCGGGGCGCTATCACACTCCGGGAACACCATATAGGACTGTACAAACTCTCAAAACTTTGTCTATAGGGGCTTTTTCAGTGCCTAGCTCATTCCAGGCGTCCGTTTTGCTCACGACGCAACTGTTTTGCTGGGCTGGTTCCACTTGGCCGTCAGAAGTGGTTTGTATTGACAGGGGTTATGTGGTCAAAAATAAATGTTTTCAGCAAAAGTGGTCAAATTGTCATAGAACTGCGCACTCCTGCTAGATTGAGGGTTGTCAGTTGCGCCGAATCGGCCATTCTCAAATTATGCTGCCGAGCGGTTGGTCCCGGTACTTCTATATCCTGGTCTTTCCAAATGAATGTGTTGGACACAACCTTGCGAAGACGTGTGCTGGTTTGGCGATTCTCTGCATTGCTGGAGAAATGCCCCTTGCAGGAAGGGCCCGTAATAGGAAGAAGCAGTGACGTCCGATTGGAGATTTCCTTCTTGCAGTGGTCGATGCTGCTGGTGATTATCCTTCCACGTGCTCCCTGTGCCTGACCAGCATACATCGGTAAGGTTTCTCTCCATAGGGTGTACCAGAAATTATTTAGCGCGGTCTCCTTCGCTGGGGGGAGGGCAAGTCGACGTAACCGGAGTATTTAAAACTGTAAGCAACCTTTTTGTATTTTCCACTGCTTTTAATTTCACGGATTAATCACTTGCTAATCTCTTACACTCTAATTATAACTAATTTCTCTTGAAAATTCTTGCGGACTCGGGTAATTTTGACATTCTGAGCAGCTCTCGCTTTGCTCGCGCTGCGCGGTCCCCCTAATTTTGCTTGCGCACTGCGCAGCCCCAGAAACCAGGGTGTACCTGGTACACCCTCAGTACACCCCTTGCACATGTATGCTGACCAGTGAGCTAAATGGATTCTGCCTTTGCTGGGCATGACTGTGGCTGGTGACCTAAGTCATCGGTCAGTCATTGGTCATGTCGGAGAACAATTCACGGACCTTAAATTATGCTGCCGAGTCGCTGCACATATATAATGCACTAATCCGTGTTACTTTTTCAAGCCTGCGGCGAAGACGTGGGCTGGATGGTGGATTGATGGCTCATGGACTTATCCGCCTGTCGCCAGAATAGATAGAAGCAGTGACGTAACAAAGTCACATCCACTACTAATAGCGATTGAATCGTTCCAGCCGCAAGCAGACGCGCGTATGCAAGCGTCTGTACGCGTCAGTAAGCCTGCTACAATGGCTTAGACCGCTAACCATGCTACAATTGGCAGTGTCGACTTCGCGCGTAGATTGTGCGTCTTTGAGCGTTCACGACTATGATATCACCATACATAACTGTGTAAATGGTTCGAAAAAATCAGTAAAGAGGAACTCTATTTATCCTATTTAGACCTAGAAATCATGTGTGACACATCACTACTTACCACGAATGAGTTTTACCACTGTATTCAACAATCTGAAGTGCCACACTGTATTAAGTAGCTTTCGTTTTGGTGTAGGACACTTTGATTGAACTATGCCCCAATTTAGGTAATTGTTTTTAAAACGTTTGTTTGTGTTGGCGGTAAACATTTTCTTCCAGAAAACTGTTTTATGTACACAGTGTTTTCATTTATTGCGTAGGAAATAGGAATGTACTGGACTTACGTCAA
>JASAND010013628.1:0-12555 GCA_030248195.1 Trissonchulus latispiculum
AATGGGTTAAAACCAAACATGTTGCCATTCAGTAGCAAGCGTAGGTATATACAAAAAATTTTCAGGGGGGCGGTTTTGACAGAGGACATGTGAGGGGGGGGGGGGTAAAATTTTCTAGTTTTGCGTAACATGCACACTGCGTATTGTACTGCAAGTTGTTCTATTTATTCAAAAGTACGTATTCTATGGTTCATGCTTTCGATTTACTACAACTGAAAGCGTGACCATAGGTGTGGCTGGCGAAAAGAGTGGGGGTGGGGGTTTGAAAAAAGTAGGGTGGGGGTTTGGCCAAAAAAGGGGAGGGGGGGGGGGTCGAGAAAACGCGGTTTTTCGCTGGAAAACTAAAAAATTTTCTCTCACTTTTCAGCTATTTTTAGCGCTTTTTAAGGAGTAACCAAGGCAAATTTTAGCAATTTTTCAGCTAATTTTTTGAAAATTCTCGAATTTTGGGCAAAAAATTTGCAAAAAAGTTCCTGTTAGTTGGCTGAGCAATTTTTAGGGGGGGGGGGGGGTCGGCCGAAGGCCGGATTTTGGGGGAGGGGTAGAAAAAACTTTTTTAGGGGGGAGGGTCTGCGACCCCTCATTTTGAGGGGAGGGGTCCCCCCCCCCCCCCCCCCCCTAACACACCTATGAGCGTGACGCAAAATTTGCAAACGGGGGGTCTGGGGGGCGGAGCCCCCCCAGAAGTTGAGAAAATTTTTAAATTTCGCCATTAATCGCTATTGAAACATTTATATAATTCTTTATAAATGATTTATCAATTGACTAACATTTTGTATACACATTTATTTGCTATTTTCTGCGTTTACTGTCTTGTCCGAAAACTGAAACTATTAGGATGCTCCCATTAAGAACTGCGTATTCTGATCATATCGACCAATGATGCCAAGGCTGATGATGCTGGAAATAACGCAGATAACAGCAAAACTGCAAAGCAACTTATAGATATATACAACATACAAACATTCGTTAGCTTGTTTAATGAAAAATAATAATTTTGATAATCTAAATAGCCAAAATTCACGCCGTAGGCGCGAAAATTTTTTACTGGTGTAGAAAATGCATCAATGTTTGAGCTAATTTGAAGCATTAATGTATGTTTCTAATAAAGTTAAATTTCGAGGGTGGGGTCGGCACTTTTCCATTTGGATGGGGGGAACCCTCCCTCCAAATGGAAAAGTGCCGGCCCCACCCTCGAAATTTTGGAGGCAGATCCCACCCCCAAATGGCCAAATCCCAGACCCCACCCACCCAAATTTGCCACCCTCAAAATTTCGAAAATTTTGCCTCAAAATTAGTAAAAATTCGAAATATATATATATTTTGGAAAAATTCGAAATTTTTGCAAAAAATCCAAGTTTTTTTATAATAAACTAGCAAAAATGAAGAAATATATATTGTTGATTTTTAGTTGGAAATGACGCTTTTTAAGCAAATTTGCGAATTTTTTCTAAATTTTTGACCAAAAAATTTTTTATCCCCCCCAAATTCGATTTTTCCGGACCCCACCCCACCTCAAAACGGCTGACCCCACCAACCCTAATTTCGGCTACCATCTCCCCCTACTTTATCTCAAGTACACCTATGCCAAAAAGTGCTGGTTGGTTCGGGGGGGGGGGTAACCAAAGTGGGGGGAGGGATTGTCCAAAAATCTGGGGGGGGTAAAGTTGGTCCAAAATTTTGGGGAGGGGGGAGTCCCCCCCCCCCCCCCCCCCCCCCCTGGTGAAACTATGTTTGGGGGGTCTAAAAAGGGCCCCCCAACCCAAATCCCCGTTACACCTATGGTTACAGTATATAGACAATTATATATATATATATATATATATATATATATATATATATATATATATATATATATATATATATATATACATCATGTAGGTGTAAGCAGAGTTTCACCAGAAATTTTGGTTGGGGGGGGGTAAAAAACTTCGGAAATTTAGTGGTCGACCCCCGAAATGTGATGGGGAGTATATACCCCTCCGAACCCCCCCCAAAATTCGGACCTCAGAAAATTCAAAAAAATGGTCTAAAAACGCAAAATTTTCTGTATTTTAACGCTTTTTTGTCTAAACAAGGCTTGTTTTTATCGTTTTAGGCGTTTTTAAACTGTTTAAATCCAATTTTAAGCCAAAATTTGAGAAACTTTTTACCCAAAAATGACCATTTTTTAGCAAAATTTAGCTAACTTTTTGGCCCCAAAAGGTGCTGGGAGGGGGTTAGGGGGTAACCAAAAGGGGGGGGATAGTCCAAAAATCCGGGGGGAGGGTAAAGTTGGTCGGAAATTTGGGGGGGTTAGGGGGGTTACCATAGGTGTAACGGGGATTTGGGTTGGGGGAGGCATTGTTTTTTTGGCAAATTTTGGGGGGCGGCCCCCTTTTTAGACCTCCCCCGGCCCAAACCCTCCCCCCAAGACGCCCCCAAACCTCCCAAAAACAATTTTACAAAAAAGTCCAAATTTTTGGCTTAACGTGTTTATTATCGCGAGAAATACACGTTTATAACGGTTTTATGGACTTCTAAACTCAATATTGACCTTATTGTGGACTCAGAAACATGTTGGCAATCAAGTTTTCGAGTTTAAAAGCACTGTCTAATGTCAAAATTATGTAGGGGTGCGATAGCGCCCCTGCATATGGGTATAAAGGCGTCTGCGCAGCCCTCTGGAGACCGTGTTGGCCTGGCGCCAGCTAATTAGAGGTCCGGGAGGGATAAAAATGTTACCATCTTCGTAAAGTACTCTAGTAGTATATACTACAATTACCACCATACTTTTGGTTAAAATTCGGAACTTCGAAATTTTGCACTAGGCGAGAGTTATATACCGTGCGGTTGTTTTTTTCTTCTCGGTTAATACGTAAGGCTTATTGGAAGTGCATTTTCTTGCGAAGTGTTGGAACGATGTGGGCATTTTGGTCCAATGCTACTATGATATGTTGGTAGACAGTATCCCCCCATGCTACCAGGCAAACGAAGGTCATTTTGGCACTCGGCCAATTTTGGCTCTGTGCCAAGGCCCCAAAGTCGGACTTTCGCTATTTTTGCACTTCTGTTGAAATCAACTTTTTTTCACAGGCTAGCAGCTAGATCGCTTTGGTTTATTTTATTTGAATATTTCGGGCTATGCGCACAAAGTAACGAGGGCGATTTTTTAAGTTCCCTCTGCAGCTTTCAGGAGATAGGCCTAAACTTTGCTTTTTTGTCCTGTTTGGGCGAAAAGTCCCACTTTTACTAAAGATAGCATAAAAGTCACTAAAAATATATATATAGCGTTTTTCGGCCTTGGGGTGGTACCAATATATAGTAAATCGGGATCGCTGAAAACAATGAGCATACTGCCGATACCGCCCGAAGTGACCATCAGCATGGCTCCCGTGGTTCCTCGCCCAGGGTCAAAGTTGGGAAAACTCACTATCAACAGCGTTTTTCGGCGTTTTGGTTGGAGGCATATAGAGTAAACCGACTACGCTCGTTTCAATGTGGGCATATTACCGAAACCGATGGAAGTAACCGGTGGTGTGTCTGGTGGGGGGGTCACAAATGAAAGTATTCAAATGTGGTCAAGTTTGGTATCACTTTCACTTTTCTGCCCAACCTGTGGCACTGTTTAAGCTACTTATATCAATTATCTCAGTGTTACAAAGGGACCCTTTAAAATGACACTGGACTTAGTCTACTGGGGGGGGGGCGGGGGGCCCCCCCCATAAACACCCTTCCCCCCCCAAAAATCGTCCCCCCCCCCCCCCCAAAAATCGGCCCCCCCCCCCCAAAAAAAAGTGGGTGCCCCTTTTGGTACCAAATTTTGCCCTGAAAAAATCGCTCAGAAGGCCAAATGTTCAAAAATTTTCCGGTAAATTCGCTTATTTTTGGCAATGGCAATAAAAATAGCGCAATTTTTAGCATGTTTTAGAAAAGTTTTGAAAACTTTTTGCCCCCCCCCCCAAAATGACTCGCCCCCCGAGGGTCCCCCCCCCCAAAGAGCCCCCCCTCCAAGAAAAATTGCCTAGAATCACCCCAGTGACAGTAGGACAATGAATAAAAATGCTCCTCTGGAGCATGAAAAACTAATATGGGTGATGGTGAGGTTGCAAAATCAATTTAGGACTAGTCTTAATAATGCTTGATATGGGGGCTAGGTTCAAAAACAGAAGAGGGCTAGGTTGTGAGCGAACTAATATGGGCACAGCTTCGCCGAACAACCCATATTCGCGGACTTTCACGCTGACTTTATTGATTGTCGCATACAGAGCGAACAATGTCAACTGTCAAGTCTAGTAGAAAATTGGTTTAAACGTTCAAAAATCGTTGAAGATGTTGTTTGCGTAGTCGGTTAGGCCTGACCTTATACGTATATATACGTAAATTAACAGTATTTCGTTGTGTTGGACTACGGCATGCAACGAAAAAAGACCTAAGGATATGATACCAAGGTTATTGGTTCAATCCGGGAGGAAACAGAACATCGTTGGAATGAAAAGAAAGAAAGAAAGAAAGATTTACTCCAAATGAATAAGCAACGGAATAACGACAATATAACATTACTACAACGAGCAAAGGCAATACATATATCTAAAAGTCATAGACACGTAGAAAGCGAACAAGAGTATCTTTACATTCATTAAGACCATTTTTAAATTCCATAGTATTTTTACTTAACACAATCGATTCCGGTAGAGCATTCCACGGTTTGATTATTCGACAAGCAAAAGAAAATTTGTGAATATCATTATATGATTTTGGAATTTTTAATTTGAGCAAATGACCTCTGGTAGGATAAGGCGAATCCACGAAATCGAACAAATCAGTGGCAGGTATAATTGTGTAACCATACATTATTTTATAAACCATAACTAAGTCAGTTATTAGACGTCTTAATTCAAGAGATGGAAGAGAAAGAACAGTACATTTATCTTTATAAGAACAGCCCTCAAAAAACGCAAAAGACGAGCAAAATCGTTGTTGAACCTTTTCAATAGCTTCAATGTCCTTTTTTAATCAAGGGTTCCATATTTCAGACGCATAAGACAACACTGGAATTACGTACGCTTTATATAATTTCATTCTAAGCTGTATATTATCAGAAACAAAGTTGTTTAGTAATAAAAATAAGACAGACATTGCTTTATTTTTAATTCTGTTTATATATATGATTTATTGATTTGTTCAGTTATTCTTGATATATATGTATATAAATTTCCGTAGAAATGGAAAATGCACAGTAACTGTTAAGAGATTCTTAATAGAAACATTTGTCTTCGTCAAAGCTCGAATATCAGAGCTGTAAATTATTTGTGCACTATAAAGTATATAAATCGAAATATTGGTACGTATGCATGTATAATTTCGCAATCCGCGAATATGGGTTGTTCGGCGAAGCTGTGCCCATATTAATTCGCTCCCAACATAGTCCTCTTCTGTTTTTGAACTTAGCCCCCATATTAAGCATTATTAAGTCTAGTCCTATCTAGATTTGGCAACCTCACCATCACCCATATTACTTTTTCATGCTCCGGAGGAGCATTTTTATTACTTGCTGCTTTGTTGAATGTTGTTTGACATTAGCAATGGCTGAAAATGCGATTTTTGACATAAAAATTTAAAAATTTTTTGGGGGAGGTTTTGGGGGGTCGTGGAGGGGGTTTGGGGAGGTCTAAAAAGGGCCCCCCAAAATTCTGGGTGAGGGGGCCCCCCACCCCAAATCCCCGTTACACCTATGGGGGGATACCCCCTCCCCCAAACCCCCCTGGTGAAACTATGAGTGTAAGATTAGGGAGAAGGGTTGGGTTTTTGTTATAATGATACCCCAAATCTCCTTTACACCTTGAGGTGAGGTGTGTTGAAATGTCTAAAAAGTTCGCAAATTTGTGGAATGAGCTTAAACCGGAATTCGAATCCAATGTGTGCAACTTCCAACGCACAAGTGCATTGCACACTGCAAGTGGAGCGAGACAACTCTCAAGTCTCCCACCGCAATGTACACGAACAATTAAAAAAGAAAGTTGCACATCACTAGGCGCCCGAACATATCGGGCACCCGGTGGGACTCGAACCCACGGTCTCCTGCTTAACACGCAGACGCTAACCAACTGAGCCACGGGTGCTTCAGTGGAATGAGCTTAAGGGGGGGGTCGCGAATTTTCGACCATCTCCGATTTTTCTCATTTTCACATATTTTGTAGTCTCCATGGGTACCCAAAACAAGACAGTTGCGTTTATTGCAAAACTTTTCCTATCATTCACAGTAGTCCTCCAAAGGTGGCCCTGGCATGTGTTAAACACAGGAAAACGAAAAAGCAAAATTTCGCGGTAACCAAAAGTTTGAGCGCTGTGCAAGAGCAAAAGAGCTATAGCTGGGCAAAATGTTAATTTGGACTAGGTAGCGTGTTAATATCTCCTATGAGGTGTTTTTGCGTTAGCTCAGCGAATTTCTAGAAATTTTCAAAGTTGGGTGAAGTCGGTTTTTGCACAAAATTGACTTACAAAAACGTCACGAAAGAAATGTTTCGTCGTGGCCTGAACTAACCGTTTACTGCAAAGATCTCGCGTATAGATATTAACACAGTACACAAATAGAGGTTTAATTTGCTTACGCAAAATCCATGCTGCTACTTGTGAGTAGTTCACAGTTTTGGTTACCGCGTTGGCGTTTTGCATCAAAATACGCCATTTTCTCAATTTTTTGGATATAATGGTCCATAAGTCGGGTGAAAGCCGAGCTATTCCAACCAAATTCGGTGTGCCAGTTTGCACATATGAAAGGAAGATGTGTGATAAATTTAACTGCAATTGCTGGTGTTTAACTGTGGACGCATGCCTTAGTCCGATGATGGAGACCTAGAGTCAAAAAATGACAAATTTTCAAATTTTTCAAATATAGCCAAATTTTATATCAAGTTGAAGCTCTCGATGTCCTGAACATTTTATATATCTAATTGCACCAAGCTTCTACAAAGCAGTATGAGAAAGTTAAGCCGCATTAAAGTTTGAAGTAAATAACAGTCGGAAGGAGCTTGATCAAATGGGTCAAACGCCGTTTCTCGCTCGTTGCTTGACGTAGCATTGTCATTTGCACAGCACTAAATAGCCCAAGATTCAATTTGATGTATTGACCATACCGTAGTCTTTTGTCATCCTATGTGTACACGTCTTCGAAGCCCTTAGCGAGGCATAGTGGCGTAAATACTAAATTGTAGGGATTTGAACTGCAATATCTCTTACCTGGATTGACCCTGGACTCTAAAAATGTGTCTTGTTTTTGGACACATGTGGGGGTATATTACACCCAAAAATGAGCGAAATCGGTGACTATAAAATTTGGTACCCGGCGACCCCCCCCCCTTAAACCGGAATTCGAATCCAATGTGTGCAACTTCCAACGCATAAGTGCATTGCACGACACTGCACGTGGATGACCACAAACTATAAGTATGAGACCCCTGGGCCAAATAGAAAGTTTTTAGTATGTTTTCAAAGTTTACCTCCCAAAACCACCGCCAAAAGCTAAGGGTCATATCGGAATTTCCTAACTTCTCTTACTAGCGTGGACAGACTCCTGGCTCCAATACTTTGCATGTGGGTTTGTATTGTCCCCAAGTATTAACACACAAAATACCATATCCCCTGCTGCATTGGGGCTCCACCAGCTGACCATTTTTTACCCCCAAAATTTCGCCACTGTTTGGGTAAAAACATGGTCAGAACCCAGGAAAAAATTTTTCTGAGGGTTTTAATGCGTTTAGAACGCTTAAAAAGCATCGATTACGTCTAAAAAATTTTAAATTAGTCAAAACCGACCATTTTTGAATCGGGTTGAATTTGGTCGGGTAAAAATCACTGATTTTTTTATTAATCTGAGAACCTGTGGTGCTAGGAAAGACACCTGAATCGATAGAGGACACTTACACGCGAAACCGCTTCCAGATTGGCCAACATTTACGAAAGTTAGAGGCTTAAGTCGAAAACCGTTTTTTTATCCCGGGTCTGACTATATATATATATATGCGGATATTTTGTTTTTGTAGTTAACTTTTTCGTTCTATTCAGTGATATGCCGTGACCGCAAAGTCTGTGTACGTATTGTTGACCTTTCTGGGTCAGTCGGTCAACTGGTGAGATGAACATTTTGTTAATGAAATATTACATTACATGGCTTTCTGTTATGGCAAAGTGATTTATCGTTTGGATGTTTGGATCCAGTTGTGTAGGTGAGATTCCTAGAATGTAGAATTGCGGAATGCCGTCAAAATTAGTATAGTTAAGCTCTGTACAAATGTATTTTTGGGTTTTAGTGGCAATATGTCAAGCCTAGGTTTACTTACTGGGGGCCCATTTTCGACCCCCCCCCCCCACTCGGCCCCACCCCCCACTTTTTTGGGCTTCCCCCCACTCACGATAACGTGCCCAGAAAATGCCAAATTTTAATGATTTTTGGTCAAAAATGTTTTATCTACGCCGGTTCTTTTGGTCAAAAATCGTCTATTTTGGTACTCAAACTCAATTCTCGAGCACTTTTTAGCTTCGCGACCCCTATAATATGAGTCAAAACGCCCCAATGACAGCCTTCAGAGGCGCTGCGCAGAGGCTGCGCAGATTCCTGCGCAGATCCTGCTCAAATTTTGTGCGCAAAAGAAAGTCCGTGTCGAGTTTAGTTTAATTGGAAAATTTCATCCCCCTAACACTTACCGTTAAAAAGTTACACCCGCCGGCAGTTATGCCGGCGATGTTTTTTTCCGGTGTCTCCGTTTCTGGCTTAGTCCTTGGCAATTTTTTATGGGGGGGGCTTCATGGCCCCCCCATCGATGGGGGGGGGGCTCACCCAATTTATTAAATCGCGCCGCCTTCTTAGGATTTTGGTTGTATGATTGACAGAATTCATAATGGTTAGTCACAAGTTTTCAAGCTGAACTTCGAGATTATTTGCCTAGGAATATATTTCTTCTTGGTGTTTATTTTTAGATCCCTGCTTAGTACCGATTATTCTTGATCAACCTTTTGCTGGTTCAACGATATCTTTATACGATCACCGATCTCGATCCGGTGAATTTTATTGGTCTGAATAGTTTGCTGTCATCTGGGGACGGTTGTGCTTCCTTTTCATTTTTCGGTAAGACTCTTAGTTTAAGACTCTTAGGATTTCGGGATCTACGTAAGTCTAGTAAATCGTAAGTAGGATCATTTGACTGTGATTAGAACCTTACGTATATATCAGATATAGGCTAATGTCGGATCCATATTTTGGGAAATGGTTTTTGAAGAACTTATTGTTTGGCTACGTTTCAAGCCTTTTTCTACATATATATATATTTATAGCAGTAAACAGGGTATTTTTTAGTGATTTTTTCCGGGGTGGGGGCTTCCCGGTTCCCCCCCCCCCCGGGCCCGGGGGGGGGGAGGAATTTTCGGGGGGGGGGGGGGGGGAGATTTTTTGCAAAAATGAGCCAAAAAATGGTATTTTTGGCGTATTTTGCATGGTGAAACGCTAAAAGTTCTCAAAAATGCCAGGATTTAAGCTAAAAATAGCTATTTTTACGAAAACATCTCCGGCGAAGCCGGAAAATTTTTGACAATTGGCCTATTTTTGGCAAAAATTTGGGCCTCCAAAAAATCCCGGGGGGGAAGCAAAAATCCCGGGAGGGGGCGATTTCGGGGGGGGGGAAGGTCAATTTCGGGGCCCCCCCCCTGTAAACAATACCCTGAGTAAATATGCGATTATTAAAAGTGGAAATTATGCAACCATATAGCCATGGGGGGAAACGGGATTTTGGCTGGAACGTTTTTACTATAAGTGCTCTTTATATACCATCGTACTTGGCGTACTTAGATCTTTCTTTTAAGCCTATTTGCACTCTCTAGGTTTAGGGTAGTTTTTTACCGGGGGAGGCGGGGGTCGACCCCCGGAAATTGACCTGCCCCCCCCCCCGAAAATGCCTTCCCCCCTAAATCGCCCCCTCCCGGGATTTTTGCTTCCCCCTGGGATTTTTTTGGAGCCCAAATTTTTGGCAAAAATAGGCGAAATAGGCAAATGTTCAAAATCTTTCCGGCTTTGCCGGAGATGTTTTCGTCAAAATTGCTATTTTTTTAACTTAAATCCTGGCATTTTTGAGAACTTTTTGCGTTTCTACCTGCAAAATACGCCAAAAATGCCAATTTTTGGCTCATTTTTGCAAAAAATCCTCCCCCCCCCCCAAAAAATCCCCCTCGGGCCCGGGAAGCCCCCCCCCGGGAAAAACCCTAAAAATACCCTGAGGTTGCACCGTTAGACTGGTATAACGCACAAAGTAGAGGGACAAACCCAGTGGGGGGTGGAAATCCACAGGGGGGAACATAAACCCACCCCCTCACAGGTCTTAAAAATTGTCGTAGCGCAATTCTGACACTTCCAGTGTAGATTCTACCCTTTTTTAGTTAGTATACGTAAACCAAAAAAACCTGGTCTAAGCTGGGCTTATTCTAGTGGGGTGGGGGGGGGGGTCCCCCCATAAACACCCTTTCCCCCCAAAAATCGTTCCCCCCAAAAAAATCGCCCCCTCCCCAAGAAAAGTGGGCGCCCCTTTTGGCACCAAATTTTGCCCTGAAAAAATCGCTCGGAAGGTATTTTAAAAACTTTTCCGGCGTCGCCGGAGATTTTTACTCATTTTTTGCACTTTTCAACACTAAATTTTCAACACTACTTTCCAACACAACAGCGACAAAAATCAACATTTACAGTATATATATACAAGAAATAAAAATGCTCCTCTGGAGCATGAAAAAGTAATATGGGTGGTGGTGAGGTTGTAAAATCAAGAGAGGACTAGTCTTTAAAATGCTTAATATGGGGCTAGGTTAAAAAATAGAAGAGGACTAGGTTGTGAGCGAATTAATATGGGCACAGCTTCGCCGAACAACCCATATTATTCGCGGTTTGTAAATGTATATAAATTATTATGCATATTCACGATACATTTAGTTTATAGTTCATAAATAACCTACAGCTACGGTATGTGCTCGAGCTTTATTCGAACTTTTATTTTAGCAAACGTTTTCTTCGATAAGTGCTTCATATATACTAACTAGCGCATTTTATGTATCCATTTATACGAAAAATTTATATTCAAGAATAATTTAGGACTCTCCCACGATCTTCTATTTCCTCCTGACTTGGACCAATAGCTTTAGCATCATATCCTTAGATCTCTCCTGCGTTAGTTCAACACAACAAAATAATGATAATTTAGGTATTTATTCCTAGCAGACTCTAACAGTGCATGCAAACAGCTATATCCGATGAGTATACATATTAAACTGCTTAAATTTTTTATTGACTGACATAGATAGCTCTAAGCTAAGGCGAAACGTGAAATCCCGCGAATATGGGTTGTTCGGCGAAGCTGTGCCCATATTAATTCGCTCACAACCTAGTCCTCTTCTATTTTTTAACCTAGCCCCATATTAAGCATTTTAAAGACTAGTCCTCTCTTGATTTTACAACCTCACCACCACCCATATTACTTTTTCATGCTCCAGAGGAGCATTTTTGTTTCTTGTCCTTCTGTCATTTTAAAGGATCCCTTTCCAGCAATGCGGCGATGGATACAAGGAGCTTGAACAGTGCCGTAGGTAGAGCAGAGAAGTGACTATCATAGGGGTCGCGGCAGCGACCCCTATAATATGTGTCAAAAGTCCCTGGAGACACCGTAAAATAAGCTGCGCAGAGGCTGCGCAAAATCCTGCGCAGATCCTGCGCAGATTTCATGCGCAAATTGTAGAGCACATCGAGTTTAGTATGTCTGTGAAGTTTCAGCCCCAGTATCACTTGTTACCGTTAAAAAGTTGCGCCCCGGACCGGTTATGGCGGCGATGTTTTTTTTCCGGTTTCTCCTATTTAATGGTCGTATTGTCATGCCTTTCCGCCTCTTTCACGTAATTTGCAGCGGGGAGGCCGGACCTAAAGGGGTATAGGGTCTGGTAGTACCCCATGCGCCATTTAAGAATCTCTACTTTTTTTGCGCCGCAGGTAAGCCTCAGAGTGCTGCAGCGGCGCCGCAAAGTCGGCTCAGAGCGAAAAGTGACCATTTTTGTGGACGCCGCGCAGCTCGAACGTTAAGAGCTGGAGCCGATTTCTTTTTATATTCAGAAACTACTTATGAGATTGAACTAACTAAATAGCTAAGTTTCTGTTTCTCTATCACTTCCCATGCGACCACAGCGGCCGGTTAAAAATGGTGAAAATTCGAAAAATGAAAAATCGAAATTTCTCGCTGTGTATTCAACTTAGAAAGTTCACCTCTTTCATACAAAGGTTTTCTGGCACGGCGAATTGATTCCCGTAAGCTGTTTTGCCGTCGGACCCACCCATATTGCTGCGCTGGTTCCACTTTGCCGTCTGGAGGGTCAGGTCGGCAACCACTTCCTAGAGGGGTATATAGTAGGCTTTACTCAGCCTCTCAAAACTTTGTCCATAGGGGTTTTCTGGCGCGCCCAGCTCATTCCCGTGTCCGTTTTTGCTGTCTGGACCACCCATCTTGCTGGGCTGGGTTCCACTTTGCCGAGCAATACGTAACTGAACGAAGCATA
>JASAND010013629.1:0-122896 GCA_030248195.1 Trissonchulus latispiculum
ACTTACAACTTTTACCATTTACCTTTTATCTCTTTCTATTTAATCTCATTGTTCTGTATATATATTATTGTATGTTATGTAACCTTTCTTATTTAAGTAAGCGCTTGATTCTGTCTTGAAATTTGCTATCTGTTCTGCCACTGGACTTGGATTCATAGTGTCGGTAGGTTTAATTTATTGTAAAATTTTTTCTATTTCTAGTCCTAATGCCTTACGGAACTTCCGTTCTCAGTAAGTTTTCCCCCCTGCACCCGTTTCCTATCCCCCAGGTCATACCTGCCCCAGCAGATCTACCGGAGGACGAACACCAAATGGACAAGAAAACCTGGTGGACTATACGACTCAGTAAAGATGACCCTTCTTGGGATACTATGCCTTTTCCACCCACACCTGGGTTTCGCACCGCAAGGGGAGGTGTCTCTTGTATTCGTGATTCTAAATCTCTATTTAATATAGCTGTTGAAGATCCTGAATATCCTCCCCCTCCAGCACCAGTCCCGGAAACTATTACGGCGGCTAAAGAATCCGCACGTATACAAAAAGTTGCTGCACTATTTGGATATTTTCCTACGCCTGCTACTTTCGACCCCCCTCAAGACCTTCGTGATTTAGGTGCTCGACCCATTACCGTAGCAGAACCTGACCTTCCTCACCCGCCTGGTTTAGTTAGATGGACTGACGTTCGAAAGGCAAAATTTCAACCTGTCGATCAAGAATTTGTTATGGAATATCACCACCGAAATATTGCCAAACATTTTAAAGGTTTCTATAAAAACTCCCCACCAGAGGATTCTGAACAAGAATAAGGCATAATTTATTCTGCACTCATATTGTATGATGTTTTTGTATTATATTCTGTTCTAGGATTTTGTTCTCTGTTTTGGCTCCTTGGCTTCGATTTCTGGAGCCATTGATCTAGTCTCTTTTGGTAGGTCTATTTTTCTTGTTTTTCTTATTTCAGCAATCATGTCTCGTCAACCTACTAGTTCTCGCTTGGTCTTTGACGAGTTTTCTCTAGATTTGTCCCCTTTTATACCTGTGGATCTCCCAGATATTGATACCCAAAAAAGTCAATGGTGGACCATAAAATTCAGCAAGAATGATCCCACCTGGGACACGATGCCCTTCCCTCCTACACCTGGGTTTAGAGTCCAAAAAGGGGGCGCCCCCTATGTGCGTGAATCTCAATCATTATTTGGTGTAGCAGTTGATGATCCAGAATTTTTACAGCCCCCCACACCGGTTCCAAATTCCCTTTCCATTGCGAAAGAACGTGCTCGTATGCAAAAAGTGGCCGCACTTTTTGGACTCTATCCCATTCCAGCTATTTTTGATCCTCCCCAAGACCTTTTTGATCGCGGGGCACGACCAATTTCTGTCTCACAGCCTGCACTCATTCCACCAGGCCGCATCAACGACACTGATATCAGCGATCTAAAATTTCAGCGAGTCGATCCGCTCTACATTCTGCGAGCTCACTTCCATACCATAGCTACACAGTCCATTGGCCGCTGTTTTCGCCCCCTACCGATGAATCCACATTAGGTAGTACAGGTATACATATTCTGTGTTTTTACGTGTATTTTATGTATTATATTTGTGTTTCAGGAATCTGTGTTTGTGAAAATTTGGGCTGTCATCTTTGACTTCTAGTCTCTACCTTGCAGTTTGGCTCTAAAAAATTTGAGGTTAGCAATTCTTTTTCTCTTTACAACTTTACTTCTACTTTTATAAAATAATGGCAGCCTCTACATCAAGTGCTTCAGATTCTGTGTTTGATCCTCGTCCACGTACGTATGATTTTTCGCATGTAGATGACCCTTTGTTTGCTTCTCTGACGGGTCGCTCCACCCGGTACACAATTTCCCCCGGTTTTAAATTTAGATCTTGGCTTACACTCTGGCCTTCCGGACCGAGGAGGCTGGCACACACCTCGTCGTTTATATTTCAAAAATATTGCACTTATGACTTTCTCACTTGAAACCTTTACTAAAGACGAATGGTTAAATTTTATCAATCTATCGGCCCAATTTGGCTTTTTCTTATTACCTTCCTATCTTATCCCCCCTACATGGTTGAGAGAGAGAGAGGCGCGGCTACCCTCTATTTTACAAATGAATCTGCCTCTTCTTGTTTAGGAGATTCCTCTGAAATTATGTTTCAACAATTTTCCTCACAGCAAATAATACAAAAATTTCAAGACACTATAAATCTTTCCCCGTCTTTCTCCCCCCTTCTCCCCCTGTAGACCCCTCCCCGGAAGAAGATTCACCTGTTTAATATGTACGTATATACCTCTCTATGTTCTACTAAAACGAAAATTTTGTGTTTTTCTGTTAATATTTAATCTGTTTTGTTTAGATCGTTCTTGTCAATCGTGCTTTGCTGCCTCAGATCATTTTCTTGGTAATTTGGACTTATTGGGTAAAATTTTCCCTTGTACTTAAAATTTTCTTTGTATTCGTGAGTAACTATTCGTGAGTAACTATTCGTGAGTAACTATGTCGGATAATCCTGCTCGTACGGGTCATTGTGTTGGGTTCTCGGGAAATTTGTCGGGGTTTTATCACCCCCGACCTGTGCTCCCCCATCCTGGTTACCCAAATTTAGTCTCCCTCCCTACCACTCGCCCAACCTAAAGTTCTACTCAAAATTCGGATTCTCTTTTAATGATTGCTCCCCCCACTACAAATTCTCCTCCTTCCCCCGAATTTTTACCTGGTGGCTTCTTAGGTTCGGAAATTCCAGTTTCACGTTCTACTGTAACGATAACTACTACGACTCCTACTTGTTTCTATTCGGGCGATATTGATACACTTTTGCGTGATGCTCGTGCAGCTCGAAATCCTCCTGCAAGACTACCTTCCTATCTCTTTTCTTCAAATCTTACTATTTCTTCTGCACCTCAAAATCATTTCTATCAATCCATTCCAGAAATGCTTACTTCCCCTATTTCAAATTGGGAGGTTTCGGAGGTGGATGGTCACCTTCAACCCCGTCGTCCACGAATGTCTACTACATGTATTCCCCCTCCCCCTTTTCACCCCCGCCCACCGTCTGTTTCCCGAGAACCCTCTTTTCTAAGAAATCCCATATCTATTTCCGTGCCTGCAGATGACCTACCGGGTCCATCTACCACACGGGTTGCAAATATTTCTCGAAATTCCTTTTCTGTCTCTATGGTTCAGGGAGGGTTTCAAAATTCTTGTTTGATCCCATTATTTCAACTTCCGTCTGGGTATATGTTAGTTCCAGAATTCCCGCGTTATCCCCGCCCAGGTTTTTGTGATATGTGTGGCCAACCGGCCTTACGTACGTATCATCGTGGGGATATTTTTATGGCTCCTCCTCCAAATTTTTCCGATGAAACTTTAACGGGTCCTACTTTACCAAATCCGTCTTCAAATTCCCAAATGTTTGCAAATTCCCTTATTTCCGATTTTTCTTTCTGGCGTTGGGACCCCGAAAATAGATGTCTACGTCCGGCTTGGGGCACTACATTCTGAGCACCTCATACGTTTTTGTTCTATTTTGAGATAAGTAATTGTTATTTAGTATACGTATGTATCAATTGTAATTTTGTGTAATCACTTATAAATATTTTATGTATGCATGTATTCGTTATGTGGCTTATATAATTTGATTCTAATTTAACTAATGAATTTAAAATTTCTTTTGTTTAGGATTCCTATAATTGGACCAAAAGGTATCTATTTTCCCTGAATCTTCAAGTTGGTGGGTCGGTAAAACCTTTTTGATTTCTTTTCTATTTTGATGAAATAAACATGGCTAGTGCGTCGCCTCATTCTTCTGATTCTGATGAAATTACAATTATTGCAGTTACTTCTGCTTCTTCTCTGGTTTCTTCTGCTACAAATTTCAACGCTATTCCTCCTCAAAATTCTCCTTCTTTGCAAAATTTACCACCTTTGCAGCGGGCTCCTTTTGTTCGACCTATAGTTCCTAGGGAACACACACCCCCTATGAATATTCGCCCGCGGCATTTTTCTCCAGTTTTGCATTTTACACCTCCACGAAATTCTTCAAATCTTTCTCCACCCTTTTCACCGGTGTTTGGCAGCATGCCTCCACCGGAAAGATTTCCTGCATATTAGGTAAATAGGCCTTTACCGCCACCCTCTGTGGTTCGAGTCCAACCAGTGGTGGTACGCCCGCCCCCTCCTATACGTATACCATTAGTTCCGTCAAATTTAAACATTGTAACTTTGCATCAACCTCCACCTGGACATGTTACTATTCTACTTGATTCACGTTTTACTCGTCCAGGCAATTGTCCGTATTGTGGGCAACCAGCCCCACATATGGTCCATAGGGGTGAATTTTCTATAAATTTTACGGAAAGAACAAATTCACGTCAATTGGGTGACCCTCGGTCATCTCATCCAGCTTTTCTTTCAAATGTGTCTTGGTGGCGCTGGGATTCGTTGAATCAATGTCTGCGTCCCCAAAGCTGGTGAGGCGACGTACACTTAGTTTTTATGAATTTTATGCAATATTTTAAATTTTGATTTGTTCATTAGACTTTTCACTTTAACAATTTATTACGTACTAATTGTTTGATGTTTAATTAAATTTTTCTTTTATGTTTAAGGTTGTCTTGTTGGCATGTCACCAGTACGGGCCTCTATTCCTACCCTGCTGCACCTGCGATTATTGTTTGTTTTTGTTTAGTTTATTGTATTGTATAAGCGGTTGGAGGTTTTTACACTGATTTTCTTTTGTGAAAATTTTTCTGTTTTTCTGAAAATTTGATCATGAGTGGGAATTCTGAAAACACTGACGAGCCAACCCCCCCCTACAGAACAGCAAAAATCTCCCCTTCAGTCTCCCTTCCCAAAATCTGAAGCCGCGGAGGAAGTTTCTACAGTCTAAATCTATATGGAAACTTCCTCTGAAAGCACGGACCAGTCAGCTTCAGGGGTCAACCCGGCCCCTGGTTGCTCTTCATGGAATCAGGCGGGTATCAGTCTAATTCAGAGATTGCCAGAATTGTTTCCCCCTGACCAGCCGGAGATCCCGCGTTTTCCCCACAGGGAAGATAAAGGACCTTCGTCTGGCCCGGTTCAGGATCCAGTTCTGCGTAATGCTGCTGAAGCTGCCCACAGATCTGCTGACGACCCGGTCACAAATGCGAATGCGCCCTTGTCTCGCGCTGCGCTCGAGGATAAATTGTCAAAGACCAAAATTTATCCCCTGAATATCCCTGCTTGGGCCGAGGCACAGGAACTTCGGAATTGGGAGGCTTCAGTTGAACAGTGGAAAAATGTGCCTATTCTCCGTGCCCTGAGGGCACGATCACGGTCATCACAAAATTGCAGCAACTTTACGAGGAGGTTCAGAACATTTTTCAGAAAGCTACGGCTGCAAAATTTCTCACAGTCGCCTGTCTCAAACATCAAGGCTTTTTCCCCGACCCCACCAATCCCTCCACCCTCTCTGTTCTGATGTTTGCTGTTCCGAGAGACCCTGCGCGGTTTTCTTCTGAAATTGATCCGCTTTGCTTTCATGCCCCTACCTTTTGTCTGCATAAGCCAAACCTACAAATTTTTGTGTTTTTGATTCCTCGAATTTATCTTGATGTCCCCTCCTGGTCTTTAATTCGTTACGGTTCGCAACCGCTTTCGTATAACACCCCTTTTCCAGTTTTCTCTTTTTCGGCTTTGGACACTGTCCGGGTTCTGGCTTCTACTTTGGGCATTGACCCTCGAAATTCCATTGTGGATATAAATTACCTTAACTATCATGTGAAATCCCGGTCCTCCCCCAGAGACATTCAGGAGCGCAGAGTCTCTCATAAGAAGGGCAAACATCTGTGGGGAAACTACTCCCGTTAGGGGTGGAAAACCCCAACCCACGGGTCCTCCGGACCTGAAAGGCAGATTCGATCGTAACCATAAGTGGTTCCAGGAGAATCTCCTTGTGTACCCTTCATCTGAAATCAAACGAATCCGTTTGACTGAAAATTCTCTCACTCCTTTGCAGGAGACAGAGGTTCTGAATCACGCTTTGGTTCTGATCCGAGACACATACATGAGCGTGCATGTCTTATCTTTGCACCACAAACTTTCTGAGCAGGATCTCGTGATCCTTCGCAAGACCTACGCATATGCTCAACGCGGCCAAGACAAGGCCATCTCTGGCATTAACAACTTGCCTTTGACTAAAACGCCTATTTTTATTGACCCTTCTTTTGACACAGTTTGTGACGTTTTTCTCAAAAACAAGGCACGCACAGGTAGAAGCCGCACTAAAGCGGTCATGGCTGCAGTCAAACCTGACCTGTCTAAACCAGATGAGCTGAATCCTCGCATTCCGGACGTGACCACCAGAAATAAGGAAATTTTCACTAGTGTGGCTGCCCGGGTAAATCCAGCGCCAACAACTTCAAAACCGGAGAAGGTTCCGGGGGCAGCAAAACGCGCTGCTGCGGCTCTTCAGGCGCAGCAGGATGAACAGGCAGTTGAGGCTCAGGAGGATCCTGATCAGTTGCCGGTCGACTACGCTCCGGATGAGTCAAATTTGGTTGGCGGCGCGTCATCGGATGACGAGTTCCGTTCGCGGTCTCCTATCCGATCCGTCCCGTCAACTCCCCGCCGTCTTGTCATTGACGAACAAGAGGCTAACCAGGTTGGGTCTCCGTTGGTGTCGGGTTCCGGGCCTTCGGATTCGGGGCGACCCTCGCGCTCGAGGACTCGCTCTGGTCCGCCGCGCCCTGGCCTCGTGATCCAAATGGATGATCTCCCAGGTGCTATTGTGCACGGCTCAGCGCCGTCTCCGGAGCGTGCTCGCATTCTTTCTCTTTTGCAGCTACCCTACCAACCTATGCCTCGCCAGTCTCGTTCTGGCCAGGCCTCTGAGAGCTCGTCCGTGCCCTCTTGGGTGCGCTCGGAATCGCC
The DNA here is from genome assembly GCA_030248195.1 of Trissonchulus latispiculum. Classification (NCBI taxonomy): domain Eukaryota; kingdom Metazoa; phylum Nematoda; class Enoplea; order Enoplida; family Ironidae; genus Trissonchulus; species Trissonchulus latispiculum. The sequence continues at coordinate 6,918 of JASAND010013629.1, forward strand.
TCAACGGCAGCAGAAAACTACTAAGTTGAGAAAAACTCTGGTGTGCACGTCCACCGGTGAAGTTTCTGTGCCTCAGCCGGTCTACTCTACTTCGGCTCCAAGCAGGGCGGCTAGCCAAGAATCTTTGTACCACAGACCACAACAAAACACGCCAGTTCTAAATTTTTCTGGAATTGACACTGGCTACTTTCTTGACCGGGGACCTTCGGTTCCTACAGCAACTATTCCAAATTTGGCTGCTCCCATCCCTTCCTTACTCCCCCCTCCCCGCGCACAGCTCCCTCCCCCCAGCCCTCAGCTTCCTCCAAATTTAGTTCAATATTTGACTTCTTTGGTCTCCCGACCTCCTCTCCTTCCCAATCCAGTGTTGCAGGCTCCGATTACGCCCTCTCGTGCGGAAGGGGCACCCCCCCCTTCCCCCAGTTTCTACCCAGTCTGGTGGCCCCACGGGTGCTGCCCCTGCTTTTGACTTTTCTATGGAAATCTATGGCGTCCAACAATCTCTTCGCTCTCTTGTTGAGGACTCTTTCTTTCAGCGGTTGCCTGATGTCGGCTCTCCGGCTCAGCTCGCTGTCCTCCAGAATTTGGGGGTCAATATTCAGATTATTATTGACAAATTGGGGATCCCTCCCCCCTGGAAAGCTTTAGCTTTTGTCCATGCTATCATGCAAACAAAAGTTCTGGATGTTTCAAAATTGTTCAAAGTCCTTTACCCTGAACAGTCGGAAGAGCCTAGCCGGAACCTGCAACCAGAGGCTGATCCAAATTCGGCAGGGTCTTCTAGCCAGGTATCTATCTCAGTGCCTGCTGAACAAATTCTGGGGGTACGGGATCAACCTGGACCCTCTAGTCGCCCGGATCCGATTGAGCCACCGGCTCAGCCTCCAGTTCGCGAACAGCCCCTGCGCGTCGCTCAACCTAGACAGCAGCTGCCTTCTTTGCGCTTGCCAATCCAAGTGACTCCATTTTCTATGGAGAATGCGCCAGCTCCACCGGAGGACCGGCACATTGTTTGGCCAAATTATCACTATCTGCATCCTAGTAAATTGGTTCAGAACACTGCTGGCTTGACACCGGTTGCTTTCCAACCTGGCGTCACACCTACGGTTGTGGCAGATTGTCAACCGGAATACATCGCTGACCCGCCAGCTGGGCCTTTCAAAGTTGTGCAAATTATTCGCGCGCGCGGTTATTCTCAAATGCCCGCAGAACTACATCAGATGCGCAGTTGTCCTCCGGAATACACAAGCGCTAATCCGGACATGCCCTTTTGCACGCGCAAATTTACGGGTCCTCAGGAGGTCGACTTTTCTTTTTGGCCCGCGGTCCACTATATGATCAACCATTACGATCACGTCGTCCTCTTTCGAAATTACGCTGAACCGTATTGGCAAATTGCCTATCTCCCTGATCTTCGGTCAAAAATTGACGGTTCTAGCCTAAATCCTTATTTTGTGGCAATTCACAATTTTTGCTATCAGGCTTTACTCGCGATAATATGCCTTTTGCTGTTTCCAAAGCCGTTTTTGATAGCTTTTCCACACGGCTCAAAGAAGTTTTTCCTCAGTTCAATATTGAAATTTCTGTTCAAAATTCACAGCACACTACGTTGGATGGTGCCCCCTATTATTCTTTTGATCTACAAGTTTGCACTGTTAATATTGATTTCCCAGCTCTTTTTCGGGGCGACGTGCTTGAGTTTGATTCTTTTCGCCTAGTGGGCCGCGGACCTCATCCGTGGGCGGCTACAGCAGCAGCTTCGGCTCAAATTTTTCCGTACTTGTACATCTACCCGGCCTTTCTCATGGCAAAAAGTCCACCTTGCAAATTCGTTGATCACATTGAGCGTATTTCCCAAAATATGGAACATTTTGTTGAAAACATGGTTGAAACTTTGTGGACTCATCCTAGGAATTCTCTGGAAAACGCTCACTTTGTTGAGCAGGTCTTTTATTTCAAAGGTACTGGCTGTATTGCTTCGAACATGTGGCCGGTTCGGCCCGATCCCGAGTCAAATTCAACTGCCATCCCTTACATCAAATGGGGAAATCACGAATTTGCAACAGCCGAACAACTTTACAACTTTCGTAAATTTGACGACTGGTTCTTGCTACCTGAAGCGGCTCGTTACACGGCTAGCTTAGGATGCCCATTTCAGGCCAAGTACATGGCTGAAGAATTTGTAGCTGAGTGGGTCCCCAAAGGCTCACCCTTGAGAGCTTTGTGGCACGCGAAAGAAGGCAGGGGCCACCTAATTCGCGTTCTAATCATGTTAGACGTGATTCGTGCAAAGGCCGCATCAGTGCCCGAATTTCGCCGTTGGCTCTATAACACTGGGGTTGCCTACTTGGCCGAGGCGGTGGCTACTGACACCTTCTGGGGCTGCGGCATTGATGCCTCCGTTCTCCGGAGTCTGACTCCACGAGAACGCAGCCAGCGACTTCGTAACCCACCAGGGAAAAACTGGATGGGCAAAATTTGTATGATTGTACGCCGCGAACTTTTCCCCACCCTCTTTCATGATTTGAATGTCCGGGATTGCGAACAACGCCTGCGGGAGGCAAAAGTCAGTAATTTTATGTGGCGGGGTGGGTGTATCTTGTTTATGTTGGCCCGTATTGGTATAAAGGGTGGTGGTTCTACGATCTCTAAATTGTCTTCACTTGCATGCATAAATTTTCACATTATCTTTCTCGTAGCACTGCTTCTAGTTTGTAGCGCATTTCTTGCTTTCTTCTCTTCACTTTCGTGATAAATTCACATTTTCTCTTGTTTTTCACGATAAATTTTCTTCGATCTTTTCATAAAAATTGATCAAATTCATACCTCTTATAAATCAATTAAATGGGATTTCTATTACAAATTGAATAAATTTAATTTTATTGCAAATAGAATAAATGAATAACTCATTCTTCTTGATATATTTTCTCTGAATTTTGAAAATCTTGAATTCTTACATTCTACAAGGGTGGGTATTCTGTGTTACTTGCATTTTATCATATTAATTTTTTACCGTATAGGCAATAGTATTGGGGTATTCTTAACACCGTGCCGCACCTCGGCGGGTCCGTGGCTGTTCGTCGCCTGCGCTATCCCCATAGTGAAGGTAACGGTGGGCGGTCAGCCCCGGACCGGCAATTTTGACTCTTGAGAATTATTTTCCGTTTTCTCTGATTTGGCGTCTCCTACGGTGCCTGCGTTTTCCCCATAGGGAAGATAACGGTTCCGTCGGTTTCTGCCTACACTCTCTAAATTAATCGGGCCTCATATATATATGTGTTGCGGGCTTTTGCCCAACTATTTTTGTTTGTTACTGTTAGGCATCGTGCCTATATGCTTATTCACATATATACATGTCGTATATTATTCCATTTTTGTTTGTTTATTCTGTTATATACTTACTGTTCCCCTTCCCTCCCCCCCTGTCCCCTTTGACGGCGAGCGTTCCCCTGTTCTGTTATTTTGTCTGTGCTAGTATTGTAGTCCCCTTTTGTGATTCGGGTTGGCCCCGAGAGATTCCATCTGGTGACAAGGACGGGCCTGGCTATTTATGGACTGGCTGGCAGTGACGGTGTTCGGTTGTGCTGGGTGTGCGGTGCCAAGAGACATCCGCCCAGCACCCGAAGGTGATGGTCTTGGACCTGTGCGGGGTGTGCGGTGCCATGTGACATCCACCCTGCACCCGGAGGCATGGTCCGGTGCTTGGTCGATTTGGGCTTTGTCCCACGGTGATTTGGTTGGGGCTTCGTCCCACTATGCCATGTTTTCGAACTTTTTCTGCAGCCTGTTGTGTTACGAACTATTTTGAAGTCAAATGATGTGATGTTTGCTATGAACCCGGTTGTACGTCCCCTTACCTCGTCCGTCCTCCCTCCCCCTTTCCCCGTTTCTACTAACCGTTATTTCACTGTCTATATTTTCTATGTTTTCTACAGATTTAGCATTAACCGTGGTTGGGTGGGGTCTATATTTGGTCATTGTCGTGGGTTTCTTCTCCTGATTTGAAATTTTCTCTAAATTTTAATTAAAATTCTGTTTCTTCTATTTTTCATATTTCTGAGACATTCCTTTTTTATGGGCTCCTTCCAGCTCAGCTTGGCTGTTCTATATATGTCGTATGTTATTCCATTTTTTCTTAATCTTTTCGGGTCTTGTTTCTCTTAACATGGTGTTTGTTTCACTTTTCTTTCTAAAATAGTCACGGGTTTACTTTAATTCAAAATTTTCTTGCCATTATTTTTGCCTTATATTTGCCATGTCGACTTCAAGCAGCTATGCCAACTTTTGCTTTATTTTTTGTGCTTTATCATTCTTGGCATTTAGTAAAGATTCTAGTATATTTTTGTATGTTGGGGCAGGCAGGTGCTCAGGAGAGACCGCCCTCTTGAGTTTGAAATACTCTTCTTTCTGATTTCCATCGCTCCCTGGGAGCATTTGAAATTGAGTCTCTCCTCGAGTCTCGTTGCCTTCCCCCATAAGATCTGACTTTATGTGTCAATTGCTTTTATAATTATTTCTCTATATTTCTAAATATACTTGAAAATTTTCTACTCTATTTTTCGAGCGCTTCTGTTGGCACTCGCTTTTGATTATATTATTTTCATATTATTATAAATTTATATCTTCGGATTATGTCCTGTTTTGTTGTGTGCGCTCTAGTCGCGGCTGAAGGGCTCGTCCCAATTTTCTTGTATTTGTATTTGTATGTCGGCAAAGTCCGTTATATGTTGAATGTACCCCCGGTATGTTCCGGTGTAGTTTTACCCGTGTCTCGGCAAAACCCAAAAATGTGTAAAACATGGGGTCGAGTGATTCCCGGTATCCAATTTTTCCCATTTTTCTAAAACGCATTTTACCTTTACTAGTAGCTAAGGTACGTAGGCTAACGCAAATTTTAATACTAACCTATGTGCCTGGAGGCCGCGGCGAGGGCGCGCGTTTCAAAAGAGGGGGTAATCTGTAGAATATTTCCTTTGATTTTACCCTAAATTATTCAAAAGTGAGTGCTAACTTTATACAAAATCAATCTAAATTTGACTGCTGTGTACGGTCCAACGCCGTACATAGCTAATTCACTTTCGCCTCCATTTTGATTACAACTTTTAGTCAGTCTAGATCCAAACTTGGTGACAATCGGCGGCTTGGGCGCCACTTTTATGATTACGACTTTCTGGCTCAGCTTAGGCTACGGTTGGGGGATTTTGGGGTTACACCCACATACTTGGTTGGAACTTCTGTACGGTTTGTTGTTTTGTTTTGGTCTTCTATAACTTTAATATTGTGCTTGCCCAAATGCGTTTGTCTGTTTAACTCGGATTTTATGAAAGTGTTCTGAATTTGAAATATTGTTTTTGTCTGGAATTGGCTGAATTTCTGTCATCTTTTTGTGAGAAGTAAATCCGTGAAATTTAGGGTCGTGTCGTTTATTTTAGTTAGGTTAGCGAATAAGTAGGGATTGAATCAGACTATTACACACTCACTCGAACCTTTAATCTTTATTGCAATCAAAATTATTTACTGAATATTTTCTATATTCTACAGTAGTATACTGTAGATTCCTTCGAACTCTAGCTTGGCTCCGGCATGTCTGTGGGTCATCACTTTCTCAAACAGCTTGTGGGCTTTCAGTCTAAAACCAGTTCCCAGGGTTCATTTCAGTTTCTTCCAATGTTTTTCCTTTATGTATTTCTCTAATTTCTCTTTCTTTCTTTCCTTCTTTTTTCAAACTGAAATAAGCGAATAGCTGTAAGTTATCTCCAGTTGGTATTGGTAGACTTTGTCTTTTAGTTCCAGCTGAATTTTCTGTTCAGACTTGCTGAATACGAATCTAGAAGCCATTACTCATTCTAGCTTTTCGCTAGCTAGACGTGAGCTTAAGGTGATGGTTTCCTTTCGGGTACAATTTTTGACTCATACTGCTTTAATCCTTTACGTAAATGGCTAAAACTTACGAAATAACCTATTCCCGTGCTCTTTAACATTCTGGGACCAGTCTCGTATTTTTAGGCGAAAAGATAAGAAAGTTTTGGTTTTTTGCCTTAGGCTCCCAGTAGATAGAGAAGACACGGGGTTGGTTGTTATGGCTGGAAAGAGGGCACGAAAATGAACATTTTTGTTTTTACAACCTTTGAGCTATCTCCAGTGGTTAAGTCAGTAATACGCAAAAACTGTTTTTAGGGTCAAAAAATGGCCATTTTCGAGGAAATATTTTTCGAGGAAATTTCAAAAAAACACCACAAAAGCACTGCACAAAAGGACACCGCCACCTTAAGGTGGGGGGGGGGGGCAGGGTCGCCTTGTGCCAAAATCGCTAGGGGACTACACAAGATATGTGTCAACTGGTTAAAAGACATTCCGAAATAGGCTATCTTACTTACTTTCGGAAGTCGCAAAGTGGCAAATCCGGAAGCTGACGCTCCTGATATTCCGTAAACGAAATGGTTGTAATGGTTGCCTCGCCAACAAAGAGATAGAAATAAGTGCCACAAGAGTATAGGGACACGCCAAGGCAGACCAGAAAAATGCAAGTCCAAAGGTATCTCCGAACTCCTACATTTTCCACAATTTTGGAAATTCCGTGAATGTAGGTTTTCCTGAGGACAAATGCTCTTCCAGCCACTCGTGAGGTTGACATTACAGATGTCCTGCACCACTAAACATTAGGTACATCTCATTATAAATCTGTAACAAGGGTTAAAAATGGGTTTTGCTCAGTGCAAAAAATACTGACCCTGGTCCCACGGTAGATCTCCGGTTTTTTTCTTCTTTCCAACCTCTCGTCTGCAACATCCTGAAAAAGCTTTCAAACGTATTTTTTGTCCATTTGATTTTACAGCCTCCTCAGACTGAAGCGAAAGTTTGACCAAAGCTGTACATAATATGTTTGAGTAATAATTTAGGTTAGCCCTGACGCCCTTGAACTGACTTCAAAATGTTTATGTTAAATATCAGCAACGTCGAAAGGTTGAAATCAGTGTAATAAGCTAGTCTCGTTGTCCGGAGGTGTGGCGTGGCGCAAGCGGTAGATGGTTCTACTTTGAAACCATAAAGCTCGGCGGTTCGATCCCCGCCCTGGACACTTTCCTTCATATTTTTCAGTCCTGATTTCAGCCTTTCACACTTGCAACAATGACCATCCTTGTCTCAATTTAATAGAGACTGTACACAATATGTTGGGTTGCCGCTTTTTACCAAAAAAACTAACCTTAAATTTGGGTATGTCCGTTGTTAATCCCCAGATCCTTGTCCTAACTACATCCCGAGATTGGCTGGGCCAATCGGGCTGAAATTTTGCACGTATTGTAGGGTGGCCTGAAGTGGTACCGCAAGCGCACGCGCTGTCCGCCACTTCGGGGATTACGGGAACAGCTATTCCCGGATTTTTTAAAAATGGTAAAGAGGGACGAGCAAGGGAAACGTAAAAATTTTTTCCTTCTTGTGGCATTTTCCGGAAATGTGTCCAGCGAAAGTTAAGGCCGGAAAACTAAAAATCCGAGAAGTCCTTGCATAAAAACCCATCAAAATCGATAACGAATGAAGCTAAATCATTTCTCTGTTGAACGGTTGTGTCCCATGTCAGTTAAAAATGGCAGCCAAAAATGTGAATTTGATCACTTCTGTGAAACTGAAAAAACTTATACGGAACGGGAAGGCCTTAAAAATTGAACACTAAAGCGAAACAGCGAATACCGAAACTATTAGATAATGAGTTGACGTCTGCTGCTATTTGTCCTTGACCCCGAAGTCTCCAACGACTACCAGTCGCCGCTTTTTACCTTGGTTGTCTTTTAAGCTTAACATTTTACTGCCGCAAGCAACAGCCAACTGCATTACACCATTAAACAGAGCACACATCTCGAGCATTCCAACGATGTATAAATTATGCTCTAAAGTTTCGTTCATTTCTTACAATATGTCCTTTTAGGTTGACCAACTTTTGAGGGGAGATAAAAAGCTTCCCCGAATCAATTAGCAACTATTGTGTTGTGTGCATTCTGTTGGAATGCTGAGTGAAAAATTATATATGGCATTTAAAGCAACACCTTCAGGTTTGCTTAATAAATTATATAATTAGATTTTAGAAAGTGATTGTAATTATGATTGTCTCTGGATGTATGTCGCACACAAAACGGTCCGCACACAAAAGCTAGAGCTAGCCAAGGGTTCCAGAAAGCAGCAGATTAATGTAGTATAGGTTTTCAGTGAAACTTGTTTACTTTATTTCTATTTATAACTATGGATTTTTATTGGTGCCAGCCAAACTGGCATATTCATAATTAAATGTCAATAGCCAATAGAGTGACAAATTAAAATTAGGCACTCCTTGCTAGCTTTGACCCAATTATTTTGATTAAGTTACAAGATTGATCAGCAACAATGCAGCTAGGTTTGAAACTATCCAGAAACTTTTGAACAGTGCTGGAAAAACCCTGATGGCAAGACATTTTGCTGTCACATTAATTAGTTCAGAGAAAAAATCTTGTCGAGTCTGGCATGTTGTATCATCATTACCATCATTACTATGTATTAGAAGAAAGTCCATTGGAGTTTGGAAATGTGACAGGCTGGTGACGCCAGAATCTGTTGGCTCACGGTCAACAACCCTAAGTATAGGTGGACTGGGGGGGGGGTAGGGAACCCCCCCCCCCAAACGACAAATTTTGGCGACCTCCCCCCCCCAGCTTTTCGGATTTTGCCAGTTCCCCCCTCCCAATTTTTGGTCAAAAATGACAAAAATAGAAAATTTAGGGGTTTTCTAGCAATTTGAGGAGCCTCCCCCCTTCTCTAGCGGAACCCCGGCCCCCCCCCCCAGATTTATTGCCCAGCCACACCTATGACCCTAAGTTTCTGGGCCCGCAGTTATAAAGCTATTTAACCCGGTTAAATAAGTTGCCCTGGACCTGGATAGAGACCAGGTTATCAACCCTAACCTAACTGTAAAAAAACGGGGTTGGCGAAACCCGGGTTTCGCTAGAGGGGTAAGTTTCAGGGTAAACAAACAGTCACATAACAAAACTTGGGTTTCAAAACCGAGTTAAAATCGGGGTTAAGTGACAACCCTCCTCAGAAGTTAACCAGAAGTTTGAGTTTGAATAAAAACTAATAGAAAACCGCTTTTCTAGCCCGGATTTGCGGTTTTGGGTCAAACAGTTTTAAAACATCGGCCCGGCCCTTGAAGGAAAATTAACGTTTGCAATGAAGATGTTAGACTTATTGCGTATATTACAGGAGCTAGTACCTTATTATTTATTACCATATATTATATCGATTAATTTAATTTCTACTTTGCTTTGCGTTGCTGACTATTTCTGAACTAATAAAGGCTAATGGGAGAAAATTAATGGAGGATTTAATAGGGTATTTGTTGCAGGGAATAGTATATGCTGACTCTCAGTTGTTTTTAAGTATATATACCTGTTGATTCATAGTCACTCCATTTAGACACCGGTTCCCTATCAAAACGTCTAAAGTCAAAACGTCTAACGTTCATAACGTCTACCGACGAAACGTCTACTGACGAAACGTCTAATTTTTCTAAAATTGTGTCACACGTTCAAAACGTCTAAAATCATTTTTAAAGAAAGCAAATCTTTCCTAACTTTTGGTGATTATTTTTACTTATTCTGTATGGGTCTGGGTCAGTTTTCCTAAAGGCCGCTTTGGGTATGGGTGGCAGGGTCTTGCCAAATCTTGAATTGGAAGTTCTGGCATTGTCCCAAATGTACTTCTTATTTTCTGCACTAGCTTCAGTATTCGACCAGTCATTGACTATTCATTGATTATTTACTGAATACTGATTACTGACTGTAATCAGTAAAGATGGTGCAACAGATTTCTCTGATTGCTGATTACTTATCAATTCTAACACAAGTTCTAAAATTGCTAGAATTGAAAAGTGTAATGTAAATTGTAAATTGTAAATTTTTGAAGTGTTTCAAGTCATTTGCACATCCTGGCTTTTCAGAAATATTTAAAAACAAAACAAAGTATAAACTAGACGTAGAGTTTACATAAGCTAATGTGATTTTTAAATACATTTACTTCAAAATAACATTAAACCTGATTTGCTTTCTTTAAAAATGATTTTAGACGTTTTGAACGTGTGACACAATTTTAGAAAAATTAGACGTTTTGTCAGTAGACGTTTCGTCGTTAGACGTTTCGTCGGTAGACGTTATGAACGTTAGACGTTTTGATTTTAGACGTTTTGAGCGGACACCTAGACACCTGTGTGGGAGCACTAACGCTGCACATAACATTAAGTTCATGTTTTAGTTATGTTGATCTGCCTGCCTCCTGCAGAGCACCCTGCGTTGCGACTACTTAAAAATTTATTAACTTTCGAAAGATGCCACATAACTCTCTCAAAACAGTTGCGAAAAATTGGCTTTTTTAAAATTACATAGCAAGATGCGCAAGAGGAAAGCTGTAAAGGATTCGTCGATTTTCGGATTGTTCGAGTCGCAAGTTTCTGTAAGTGAGACCTCTACATACATCCGCTTAGGCCCAAAACAATTCGGAAATGGTCCAGTTTGCGGCAGTTATACAAACAACTGAGTTTTTAGGTTTGTTCATTCAGCCTTGTTTCCAATTATGTCCGTCCGGTTTATACTTGTCCGTTTGGGCGTCTGCCCGCTTCGGCGCTTGAACGAAGATAATATTCAACACTGCTAAACATTTCTTTAAACGCCAAAACGAACACTTCCATAGGGAGAAAAGGACACCTTCATTTCACTTGAGTTTATACGCCCAAACGGACAAGTCTAAACGGGGCTATAGTTTCCGGTGACGAGAAATTGCCCTCATATGATAAGGTCTGTGAAGTGTGAACTAGCCCTGCCGAATCCTGAGATTTAATAAAATCAAGAGTCTATAATAGGAAGAAAGAGTAAGACACTCAGCTCTTCCAATTACGTATTACGCTTGCAATAAATACTGTAACTTGAGCTAAGAAAGCCCTACCTACGGCGGTAGGTATTATATCACTATGTTGAGGTGAACAAGTTTTTTAAGGGTAAACCAATAATATATGTATAGTCCTATTCAGGCAATCTCTTACAAACCCGGCATCGAATAGAGGTATTCTGAAGATGTACTGAATTTCCTTGAAGGTTCGTTGAAAGGATGTTTGGATTTCTATCTCCCAACTCGTTTGGGGAAGAGATAATTAAATTGGGATATGTGTAAAGATGTTATTTATTCAAAGGTGAAAATAAACGTAATAGAAGTTATCTGAGTGCTTCTGACCTATTCTCAATAAATAATATATATAACAATATTCTAGTTCTTCGAGTTCAAATTAAAAACTTATTTTTAAATAATTTATTCACTCAATATTAATATGATCATGTAAACACTGATGCTAACTTTAACAAATCATGAAAAAGTTTAGTTTTAGCTACAAATTGATTAGAAGTATCTGATATCAGCAAGAGTTCATAATTCTATTATATATTAGAAGAAGAGATAGCCACTAGAGGGCTCCTCTTCTTGGCATTGCGTAACGGTGCTCCGACCACAATACGCGAATGTTCTCCCGTTTTGGGGGGGGGGGTCGACAGGTATACCCCCTCCCATTTTGGTGGGAGGGTAGCCAAAAGAGGTCCCCGTTTGGTGGGGGGGGTGTCACCGTTTGGTGGGGGGGTAGGCAAAAAAGGTCCCCGTTTGGTGGGGGGGGATAGGCAAAAAAGGGTCCCCGTTTGGGGGGGGGTCAAGACAGGCAAAGATTGGCTGTTAGCGAACACCACCCCCCAAACGGGGACCTCTTTTTGCTACCCCCCCCCCACCAAACGGGGACTCAGTTTCGAATAGAACAAAAACTACCGTAATCCACTGCTCTACCCCCCCCCACCAAACGGGGAGGGGGTCTCTGCTACCCCCCCCCCCCACCAAACGGGGACCTCTTTCCTGCTACCCCCCCCAACCAAACGGAGGGGGGTATGCTTTGTCGAACAGAGCGACCCCAGCCCAACGTGGGAACATTCGCGTATTGTGGGCGGAGCACCGTTACGCAATGTCGTGAAGAGAAGCCCTCTAGTGGCTTATTCTTCTTCTAATATATAGTGCAATTATGCACTCTTGATATCAGTAGTTCTATTTGCGCTACACATGTGGTTATTTCAGTGCGAGTTTACGTACAGTCTCCAATTTGGGGGAAATAGCTAAATTGGGTTTTTTTGGAGGGGAACAGTTGCCGGAGGTTTTATTGCCTCAATTCTAGGAGTTTCCTTGGACCGAACAATTTTTTAAATCAGTCTTAATGTTTCGAGCATGTTGCAAACTTAATACATTAGGAAGCGAAGATTGTGATTTGTTTTATGCAACGTTTTTCAATTAAATCCTTCGATCTTTGCCGTGTTCAGAGTTTACACACCATTTATCGATAGAAAAATTTTTTCGTTTCAGTTTTCGGGACCGCTTAGACATGAGCCTTTGTTATCAATATCGAAACAGAAAAACACGCTAATATAAACTTCAAGCCTTAACCATCATACTTATCTTCTTCAACCTTGTGATTCCGTGCTTTCCGACGGAAAATATTTTGCTGGAAGAAGGAAATTTCTAACTCAAAAATTTTAAAACTCACATATTACATATAAAAACAGGATAAACCGATATTTCAAAATTTCTGAAATTTGTTTACGGCCAATCGAGCCACTTGTGGCTGTGGGCGTGGGCGGGCTGTGTTCACATCTTTCAGCCTCTCAACAACACTGGCTTTCTTAATCGGCCGAGCTTAATATACAGCAATAAACAACACCGTTTAATTGCAAGTCGCATACAGCGTGACCAATAAAAAAATCACGTCGACAAAAACAACAAACAAACAATCAATCAAGTAAACCAGAATACAATACAAAAAAGACCACTGTTTATTTAACAAAGACCTTTAAATGATTTATTAATGACGAAGAATCTGTGGATACTATTGAAAATCGATTAATTAGCAAACCACAGCCCTACAAATTTTTGATCTCAGAGTGTAAGCTAAAGATTTAGCACATACATTTCCACCAGCCAAATTATGACTTTTTAACGAAATCTCCGAGTCCAGAGTCAGTCAAAATTAACTTCAGCTTTTGGAATAGTACGAATTTAATTCCAAAGTAGAAAGGAAATTTAGCAACTTCTCCGAAGGAAACGGATTAAAAAATAGAGACTAAAGCTAAACGAGGTTGGTTCTTAACCTGCAAAAAAGGTTAGCGAAGTGCTGGGGCGTTGTTTGGAGACAGTGACTATGTATTAATAGGAGGGACTAATAAAGAGTTAAGAGTAAAGTGAAAATTAACCCCCTTAAACTCGCCATTAACCCCCTTAAACTCGCCTGTTAACTTCACACAAGCCTGACTCTCATCTGCTTTAAGTCCTGCTTTAGCTGAAGATCCAGTTAAACTTAACTCATTTGTACAACTTTAGCATGAAACAATGTTAATTTATGTTACCAACTGCATACAGCGTGAACATTTGCAACAAGAAACGGGTACAAAAACAGAACAAAAAATCAACATAACAAACAGGACTTCCGTCATCCAACGAACGTAAAACCTGCAATTTTTATATTTCCATAGTACATATTATTTATTTAGCATAATTATATTGACTGGAACCAAAACGCTAAACAGAAACCCAGTAAATTAATAAAATCGACAAACACAAAATTTACACTAAGTAACGACATATATTTTAATTTTCTGAAGAAATCGCAAGTGAGTTGCCCAATCGGTAGAGCGTAAGGTTTGCCAACAAGATGGTTATCGCTCTATCACCAACTCGGACCCGAATTTTTCGGTTCTGCAGTGGTGTAGCTGGATTTATTCTACTGGCGGGGAGGTGCCCCCACAAACTAAATTCCCCCCTCCCAAGTTGTTTGGCAGAAACAAAAATATTTGACAAAGAAAAATGGTCTAAGGCTGTTATTGAAAAATTTCCTGCTATAATAACTTATTTAAAAATTAGGAAAAATGCGCAAATACACTTCACTTACATTCAAAATTTAAACAACCATGTCATAAAACATACGTAATATACAAACAAGATTACTTTAAGACGTGAAAAATAATATAAAAATTATAATATTTTAGCGTTCACAATCCTTATACTGCTGCAGTTTAAGGTGAAATGATTAACTATATGTTATGGTGGACTAAAATTAATATGAAAGATTTAAAAAAACTAAACCAACACAAGTTTCCACATATGTTCGCTTCTAAGAAAGAATTTTAAACAACTTCAAATGCAATTTTAGCCAAAGATAAATCAATCATTCCACTTCAACTTAAACTGCACATAGGATTCAGGTAAATTGCGACAATATGATTTAAACGGTCGTTCCTCCTAATAGGACTTGAAAATTAAATTAAATTTATTTAAATTTAACTAAAATTAAACAGTCTAGGAAGCAGGAAAAACTAATTCCCATTAATAAAAGCAGTTACAACAAACAATGCTATACGTAAGAAAGTACTCATTTAAAAACAATTTATATACGTACGTATGTATATTTTATTTGAACATTAAAGTTAAAACATAAAATAACCAATGCTTGGTAAAGAGGTTAAGTTCAGCAAATTTTAAGAAAACGGACAATATAAATTATATAATATTTAAATTCAAATTAATAATAATTTAATCAGTGCTTCATATGGTGCTCCGTAGTGTCAGATAAATTCTTCAGATTCTTTTTAGTTAATAATTATACGTAGTTAAAACGTATAATTGTAGATACAGATAATAAACTGGTTAAGAATTAACACTCCTCAGTCTTCGTTAAGCCTGCAATTAATTTGATTAATTAGCAAATAAGAAATAAATTAAATATATAATTAAAAGCAAAGACAAGACGATCCAATTATCCCACCTAAACTAATACGGTTTAGTTTGCCTATAAAACTGAATTTTTGAGATCTTTTTAGCTGAGTGACATCGGCTCACGTATAAAACAAGTCAAATGCTACTGTATTGGGTATCTCAAAGACCACTTTAGCTCTCCCAGTTTTTTCGCCCAGTGGAAAACTCGCCAGTCGTTTGCTCTCGGACAAGGCAGTATCGACTGTGAAAGTAAAAACACAATTGTTTGCGAAGAAGGTTCATGAATTGTTGACGGCGCCAAAGCGACCCTAGATGACATGGTTTCTACTAGAGTACATAATAACTAAGAGTGTGACAAGCGCGAACCACTATGTTGTAGAGATAAATCGGGAAATAATGATCAACAGTATCTTTAAATGAAAAGGGAGGGGGGGCTTACCATCAAATGAGCAGAAAATAGTGCCTTAAATTAAATTAAACCTTAATTAAACTTACGGTCCACCTGCAGGCTGAGGGCCTTGTTTACTGTACCCCCCACGGAACCACGGAGCTCAAAAGTTACAAAACATGGCAAAAAAACTTAAACGTTGACACGGATGTGAAACCTACAGGCTTCGCTACAAGTTTGCAAATTATGGTAACTGTCTGGAGACATGGAAAAATGACAGCCCGAAAAATTTAGGATCCTAATTTTACATTTTGAAATTTAGCTTTTGCTAGTCCAACCGCGGGATTTAAAGTGTCGACGCATGTACAGTACTCCAGCAAAGATTTTAATTAAGTCATAAGACTCTAATTTATATTTCCCATCCCTTGACCCCTTGACTGGCAAATATATTTATAAAGTATACAGAAAATGAACTGCGCAAAATCACTACATTTTTGGAGATTTTGCATAGACTTAAGAACATGCAAAAATAGCCTTCTGCCCATGTTTTGTAAGTTTTGAGCCATGGATACCGCAGTGAGAAGCTAAAAGGCCAGAACTTACGCACTTTCAATTTCGGTCAGTCAATAAAATTTAACCCGATTCCAGTGACACGTCGGCAAAGCATACCGACTTGCTTTCCACAGAAAAACACTGCTGTTACGTAAATTCTTCAAATACAGGAGGACAAAGATCAAAATATTGCTAGGATGGGTGCGCATCCTGTACTCAATACAGTAATTTGTCCCGCCAGTTGGAATATTGGTTTATTGATGGTTCACGAAAAGGTTTTCTTAATCCTTTCTCAAACCTGTTTTGTGGCTGTCAGAGAGCCCAAGTCCAGCACACGTCTTAGCAATGGGGTCAAAAGGGGAGCCAGTCCGGAATAGGGTCAAGATAGGACAGCCGGGCATAATTGGCATAAAGGATCCACAAACTCGGTTCGGTAGCATAATTTAAGGACCGGAGGCTTCCAACTCCGACATGACTGAGGATAAAACAGGACGAAATATAATCAGCCATGCTCCGAGCGGACACGCTGGAATCCATTTGACACGCTGGTCAACGCCTCAGGGAGCGGGAGCTGAAAGGATAATCGCCAACTGCATCGACCACAGCCTGAAGGAAATCTCCAACCAGACGCGGATTTTTTTGCTTTTTTGCTCCCCATCAATAAACTACAGGTCTTTCGGTCAACCTCGAGCACCCACCACGCCATCGAATTTGATAATCTTAATCTGATTAATTAATTAATTATAATTAATTAATCATAATTAGTATTTGTTGTGATACCAGAACAGACAGGATTTCATTCCCAACCAGCCACAGAATCCGCAAAATTCCAAAAACTCTCCAGACAGCCGTCTTCCAGGGAAAATATTTCCGAAAAAAACGACCACCACCACCTAAAACAACAAAAAGCAACCCGCCCCCTATCACTGTCTGTAGGTGTTAAATCACAGGAAAAACCAATGTAAAAAGTAACGGATATAAAACCCACCATAAAAGTGGCAGTCCAATCCATTCTTTTTACAACATGAAACGGTGGATGGATGTGCTTTTCCCCCGCCGCCAGTCTAGTAGGGCGCCGGCCGCCCGCGTCCACCAGAAGCTGCCTTTCCACCGCCTGGCGCCGGTGGGGCGGGTGGTTGTGGGTAGGCCGTTGACGGTAGCGGTGGCTGACCATAGCCGGATCCTGAAATGGGTGTATATATAATTAAAATTAGTAATTAATCAAACTGAAAAAAGACTAAGATTGCGGTTTACGCCCAGAAAAAGACAGGATAAGAATTTGTGGACAAAATTTCCCAACAGCTTTTAGCACGGTTTTTTTTACGTAAAATACTGCGTATTTACGCAGTCGAGCTTAAAAATACGCAGTCAAAAACAAAAATACGCACCAAAATACGCAGCCGAAAAATTCGGCAGCAAGAATTTCCAGAGTGCTCTAAATTAATTTCTTGAGACAACTCAACGTAGTTTGGGCTCTGGCTTCTTGTGGGGGGCTCCGCCCCCCAAACCCCCCCATTTACCTCTTCGCTACATTGATCCTTCCGTCTACAGTTGCTTCTAAGCACACGTATAATACATGCGTTGTTTTTGTTTCTATTTTGATTTGACATAGTAAACTAAAATCTTATCTGTTCTAAGACTCCATTTGTTCTATTCGTAAACTCTATTTGTCTAACCAACAATTAAGTTTACTATTAAATTGCTCCAGGCAAAGAATTCAAAGTTTTAAGAGCAAATTTAATCCAAAATTTAAAATTTTCTTCAACTTCTGGGGGGCTGCGACCCCCAGACCCCCTGCGTATCTATTTCGTATCAAATATTCATATTTTTGCACCGCAGTTCAAAAGTAAAATGAAGCTAAAACCCTTAAGGTTGTTTAAAAACTATTAATTAACTTTAAAAACGAATTAATTCGACGCTAAATGCGTTTATAGCGTTTATAACGTTGAGAAGCGATTTTTGTAATTTTACGCAGTCGAAAATAAAAATACGCACTCGAAAACAAAAATACGCAAAATTTACGCAGGTCCGATTTTCAAAAAAAACCCTGGCTTTTAGTACAAAAGAGTGTCAATTTGACTATGTAATCACTAAAATGGGAATTTTCGAGCACTCTTTACTAGCTTAGTTCCAGCAGGCTCCGGTAGAAAACAGGTCAATTTTACTACATCTTTGGCAATTTTTGAACACCACCTTCGATTTGACCCCCTCCTGTTACACCTTATCTACACTACTGTGTCTGTCTGTGCTCGGCCACTCTGCCCGTAGTAGGCAATATGGGGGGGGGGGGTCAGTCTCGGCAGATTTAGCACACTACAAGACGTGTCAACCACCCCACCCCCACCAACCAACCCACCTCCATGCGAATAATCATAGGTATGATGATGGGCCATGGGCGCGTAGTGGCCATGATGATCCACTCCCACGCTGGCCGCAGCTGCAGCCGCTGCGGCACCCGCTGCAGCGTACGCGGCCGCAGCCGCAGCCACCTCCGCAGTGGAAGTGCCGCCGGCCGTCGTTCCGGGATAGGCCGCCCCGCCAGAGTAGTAGTAGTTGGGATAGGCAACGGCCGCATTGGGATCCGCAGTATAGCCGCCATTTCCACCGCCGCCCCCTGAATAATCGTCCTAAAACAACAGCACACCACAAGCGTCAACCATGCTATTTGTATGATATCAACGCTGGCTTTTTCCTGTACCTAGGCTGTCAAAACTTTCTGGGGGGGGGGGGAGGGGGGAGACGAAAAATTTAAAAACTGCTTAAAACCAACCACTTAAAAGGAATAATTGTTAACTGAAACTTAGGTCTATGAATCCTGGGGAGAATGACACAAGATGGAAGGGGGGGGGGCAATTTCGAAGGGTCGAAACGAGGACACGCTCATTTCCTGTACGCCTGTGCTAAAGCTCGAGAATGCACGCAGTACGCATGCGAATACTTTGTGTCTGTTGAGAGCATTAGAACACACACACAGAGGGGGTGAATTTCTTTGATTCACTGTGGCCCAATTTTCGGGGGGGGGAGGGTCAGCCGTTAACGTGCAGAGGATGTTTCACGCATATAATACAGAGTATGTATGCTTGTTGTCACAATACAGTGCAAAATTGGTAGCTGATAATACCCGGCAAGAAACGCAGGAGATGGAAAATTGAAATTCGTCAAAACAGTGTACGTAATAAATAGTATATCACCACTATTCTATGAAGGCATGATACTACAATCATTATTGTATTAGACATAAATCATCTGTATATTATACTTTGGAACATACAAAAACTTACATATCCTCCATAGCCGGAACTGTAACCACCACCACCGCCCCTACAAAAGAATTAAACAAAATGTCAAAAATCTTGTACAGGCCAAACTACAGAATTTTTGTGCTACTTAACGCAATGCTACTCGTATCCCCACCGCCGAGTAAAAATAGAAATAAAAAGAAACAAGCTAAACTGGCATGAATGGTTTGCCGCCGCTTCTTTCTTTAGGCAGCTAAGTTCGTAGCGTCGATTCTCGGGAAATGGTTGCCTCTGAAAAGGTAGTTGGGATAAGGAACTTTTCTAGAAATGGTTGCCCTTGAAAGGGCAGTTGGGATAAGAGATTTTCACTAAATATTGCTAAAAGTTACTTGATACAAACTCTTAAAGGGAGTCCTAGAAAATCCACCAGCTCAGCTTGACTACCGGCTTCGAAAAAAAGTACTGATATTAGGCTTTTCTAAACAATTTGCTCACTTTTGCGGACTCCAACAGCGTAGCATTTGGCCATATCTCGAGATCCACGGGAGCTAGAAACAGTTAGACTGCTGATTTGGAATCTGCGTCCCCGAATTACCCTATGACCGACTTTTCAACCAAATCGGACATTACACGTTTTTATCCATTTTTGACACCTTCACCTGAAAATGGTTGCCCATAAAAGGGCAGTTGGGATAAGAAATTTTCGACTAAATATCGCTAAAAGTTACTTTGCACTTCTTTTTAAAGGGTGTCCTAGCAAATCCACCGGCTAAACTTGACTAATGAGTTCAAAAAACACAACTATTCGGCGTTTCTTTACAGTTTGCTCAGTTCTGCGGTCTCCAACAGTGTAACTTTTGGCCATATCTCGAGATTCACAAAAGCTAGAAAACTTCGATTGCAGATTTGGAATCTACGTCCCCGAATTACCCCAGGACAAACTTTTTGACCAAATCGGAGAGAAAAAGTTTTCGACCATTTTTGACACCTTCCTCTGAAAATGGTTGCCCATAAAAAGGTAGTTGGGATAAGGAATTTTCGATTAAATATCGCCACAAGTTACTTGACACTTCTTTTTAAAGGGTGTCCTAGCAAATCCACCGGCTAAACTTGACTAACGAGTTCAAAAAACACAGATATTAGGCGTTTCTGGGCAGTTTGCTCACTTTTGCGGTCTCCAACAGTGTAAGTTTTGGCCATATCTCGAGATTCACAAAAGCTAGAAAAATTTCGATTGCAGATTTGGAATCTGCGTCCCCGAATTACCCTAGGACTGACTTTTCAACCAAATCGGAGAGAAAAAGTTTTCGACCATTTTTGAGAATCGCCTTGCCAGAGAACCAGAACCCCCCTCTAAACCAGAACCATTTTAAAAAATTAAATTCCCTGCCCTGGTCGACTGGGTGGGGCTAGAGCGATGAAATTAAAATGGGCCAGGTTTGGGACCAATCCCCACATACCCACCAAATTTCAGCTCCGGGCATTGAGCCTAGCTTGAGTTAATAGGGGGGGACAAGAAGAAGAAGAAGAAGAAGAAGAAGAAGAAGAAGAATAATAACACGACGAGAATAAGGGTTTGCCCTTTTCCTTCGGAAGTAGCGGCAAACCAATTAAGATTAGCTGTGCGCACGACGTACTGCCCTAAGCTTCTGGACTTGTCTACGATCTACTTTACTGTTAAAGTCACGACAACAATAACATGTGTAGAGAATGACCTATATATACGGAACCAGCTCAGGCTTGAGTCAAATAGACTAAAGCGACAATTAAATATAGTCAAGCGAGGAAAAAACCCATCTTAATATGCGGGAAAAAACCCACCTCCAGTGTGGGCTTACCGGTATGAGCTATATAGGATTATAATAGCCTATCTTGAAGAGCGTCAAAAATAACCCTAGAGGCTGCATTATTGTTGTTCCCACTGCTTCCCTGCAAATTTTTTGGGACTTCGAAATTTTCGAAAATTTTGGTCCGTCTAAGTGCCGAAATTTGACAAACTTTGGCTGGCCACCCTGAACTACTGGCAAGACTTAGACCAAAGCGGATTGTATGTATGTGTAGGGCATCTGTTGGGCTTTATGATGATATATGCCCCACTGCTCTAACCCCTCCGGTGCGACCTGGGGGTGACCTAGAGTTGGCGGGGGAAAACCCATCGGCGGGAAAAAACCTACTTTTCAAAATTGAATATTTTTCTAACCGTTAGCAGGAAAGGACAAACTAATACATACATTCGTTTAATACAGCCTATAGATTAAATTGGTATAGGTTTTACCCGGGTTCGTTCTGTTATGGGTGGTCCAGGGGGTCTAAATCGGACATGGTGCCATTTCAAGCCAAAATATTAATTTTGGCCAAAAATGCTTATTTTTGCCTTAAAATGGGTCTAGTTTGGCTCTAAATACAGGAAAAACACGTTTTCTACACGATAGGATGCTTAAACTGCCAAAAATAAGCACTTTTAAAAAATTTCCAAAATTAGCCTATGTTTATGTGTTACACATATATACTTAATTTTGAAAATTCAATTTTTCCTGAAATTTTTCAAAAATGTTGGTATTTTTCGATGTAGACCTACTAAAAACAACCCGCTCTTTCGAATGGCTCAAATTTTTCCGGCACGAAAATGGGTTTTTCCCGCCGATGGGTTTTTCCCGCATTGGGTTTTTTCCCAACACGGAAAACTTTAATTTCTCCATAACGGCAGGGTCTAGAGAGACAAACTATACCTCATTCGAAAGCTTAGGGCAAACTCTAATTAAATACAGTATCAAAGTCGTGCTAGCCCAAACCAGTCGAAAGCTCTGGTCCAAGAAAAAAAGTGGGTTTTTCCCGCTTGACTATATATATACTTTCTAAAAATCAGTATTCCCAAAAAATGGCCAAATTCAAGCAAAGAAATATCCTAAAAATTTCAATTTTTTTTCCAAAGGGACACCCCACCCCCCTGGATAAAGCCCCTGCCTCCTATATACGCTGTTACGGCTTATGCGACCTACCTGGGTCCCCCACGTCCCCCTCGCCCAGGCGGATAGGGGCCTCCGCGACCGCGAGGCGGCCCACCCCGACCCCGCCCGGCACCCATCGGACCCAGATCAATGCCCATACTGGCCAGTTGGTTATTGACCAGCTCATCACGGACCTAGAACAAAAAACAACAAAATACTCAATCATAGTTAATATGAAACATCAACAAAAGCAAACATGCTTTGCTGGTCAGTAAACAGTAAAATTAAGGGCAAAAACCTAACTGCCAGAATTAGGATAGATGCAGATGAAAACACTACAGCAGTAGTGTAGTGTAATGTAGTGAGCTGAAAAACAGATTATAATGGTTTATAAATGGAGGGCTCTTACAACAAAACGGGGGGCATATTTTAGAAATTTTTTTCAGAATTTTTGTGGTTTTTGTATACAAAAATGTGAAAACTAATTTTAGGTGTTTTTTAGCTAAAATAGCGAAAATTTACAAAAAAGCGAAGCGAAAATTTTTTTTGAAAATTTAGGGTAAAAATGGTAAAATTTGGCAATTTGGGGGGGGGGGGGGAGGGCGAAGAGGGAGGCGCCTACAGAAGAATCAATAAAACTACACGATGGAGCATGAAAAATGCTATATAGATTGGCGGGTGACGTTGGTTAAGTTCTAAGCGGACAGTGGACTAGGTTTTTCAACGTTAACATGTATATAAATGATAAGAGGACTAGATTATAGACACACTAATGTGGACCGGCATCGTTGAACAACCCATACGTATTCGTGGTCACTCCTGAATGGTCGTGCAACTGGAATGCTCTACTGGAATGCGTCCGTGGAACGCTGACGTCCTAGGCAATTAGGCAAACTGCATTGGACCAGCACAAACTGAAAGAGGAGCGGTTTAAAGCAGCGGTACGTAGCTAATCCAAGCAATTCACCCAAAGCCGAGCCAAGTCATTTCCAAATCGGGACATGGTACAGATTCTATTAAAGTAGGGGGGCCGCGCTGACTCTAATTCGTGAAGAAATATCCTAGTACCCAGGATTTTCTCTAGGCCAAAAAAGTGGTTAGGGGAAAGTGGAGGGGAGGAATAAAATGGGCTAAACTGTTAAAAATACAGTAAAAATTGCGTGTTTTCTCCGTATACTGCTACAACTAAGCTCGAAAGTGCTCAAAAATCAAGTTTTAGCTCCAAAATAGACGATTTCTGACCAATAAATTACGGCGAAGCCGGAAAATTTTGACCAAAATCCTTAAAATTTGGCCTTTTCTGGGCAGCTTATAGTGAGTGGGGGGAAGCACAAAAAGTGAGGGGTCGAGTGGGGGGCGTCTCCCCCCCCCCCAGTAAAGAAAACCCAGGTACCACCACCGGCACTGGCAGGCCTCATACTACCCAAAATCAAAAAAGAAGGAAAAAATGTAGGAATATTTTGTAAAAAAGTAGGAAAAAGTAGGAATAAAAGTAGGAATCTTCCGAAAAAAGTAGGAATTTTTGCAGACAAATCTTGCGAGGTACGCATTCTAATACGTAACAAATGAAGGTATGGAAATAAATGTTAATTTAATTTGAGGCACTGGCCAGGGGCGCACCCAGAATTTTGAAAAGGGGGGTCGAGACAAAAATTTTTTGTGCTTCCGCAAAACGCCTTACGCAAGGGGGGGGGGGGGAGGCGGCAACAATTCTCAACAGTTCAGTGCTGCTGCAGCACAAGTGACCAAATCTGCGTTTAGTCAGAAACCCACACAGTCTGGGGGGCGGAGCCCACCAGAAGCTGAAAAATTTTTGATATTATAAAAAAATCCGTAATGGAAACCTTTAAAAAGATTTAATAAAAGTTGAGAAATTTTTGGAAGAATTTGTAATGGCAACCTTAAACGACTTGAATAAAAAGCTCTGCTGAAATAAGGGACATTGTCTGAAAATTCATTGCTGGCGGCACAATGTAAGTCGAACCACGAAAACTTTATATCGTTGGATTCAGCTCAGATGAACTTTATGATTGTTATTTTTACTCACATTTGCTGGATTCGCTTTGCCAAAATTATGGGTCAAAAAGTGGTAATTTTCGAAAAAAATCAACTTCCAAATTTTGAAATACTACATATTATATATCAGCTGAAAGCGGTCGCCTAGGCGGTCCTGAAAATCTAATCGAAACTTTTTCCACTGAACGAGTCGCGAGTAATAACCAGTCAAAGTCGAAACAGCGGCAAATATCAAAGGACTTTGAAAATAGAAGCTTCAACCAACGTTGAAATTTGGTGTGTAGAACTTTCGGTCAGGGGGAAAATTTTTCTGAAAAAATTGTAGCTAGTAGCATTTACCATCTTCTGGACATAAAAGCGGCACTCCTTGCGATCGCACGGGAAATTTCAAAACAGATTTTTCACGAAAAGAAAAATTTCATCATTCCGGCTGAGGAAATGTATGGTAGCTGTCTTGAAGCGTTTGAGAGATATAAACAAAACAATTTCATTTTCAAGTTTTCTGGTCAGTCATTCGGCAATGGCCGTTCCCATAAACAGGTGGAATCAAGGAAAGAAAAATGGGATTGTCCAGTCCACCCTTACAAAAGTAGGCGTAAGAAGAAACAATCTGGCTTTTTCCCACAGGGGGGGGGTGGGGGTCCCCACAGACTTGGGTCGCTCCCCCCCCCTCGCCAGAATCGCCCCCCCCCCCAAGATTCGGGCCTCCCCCCCAGAACCCCCCCCACCCTAAAGTGCCCGGAAAAATAGGGTTTTGAGGGAAAATTTTTTCCGGCTTCGCCGGATTTTTACCCATTATTAAGCATTTTTTAGCTATTTTAAGCTTAAATTTAAGTTAAAATAGTCAACTTTTTAGCTTAGCAGCAAAAAATAGCTTTAAAAATAAAAAATCTAAAAAATTTTCTTCCCCCCCAGAAATCCGAGCCCCCCCCCAGAAATTTTTGCCTAGGAAAAAGCCAGACAATAGCGCCAAAGGCGCGAAAATTTTTTGAAATCCAGTGATTTAAAGTTACGTTAAAGACACTTTGAAAATTTTTCTGATCTGTTCGCAAAAAAGTAGGAAAAAGTAGGAATTTTCAGCAAAAAGTAGGAAAAAAGTAGGAATGAAGGAAAAGTAGGAAAAAAGTAGGAAAAGTAGGAAGAGTATGAGGCCTGCACTGGCACTTGCGGACAAGAGGCTATGCCTGAGCATTCTATTCCAGCGCCCCCCCCCAGTTACCGTCACGATGCGGGGCGCAACAGATCTGCCCTAACCAAGAAGGTTCAAGCTGGTTGCACGAACCGGAAAAAGAATAATAATCAGAAAGTAGAGGTACATAAACATATTATAATTATACCGGCTGCAGATAGTGTTCACTCAGCTCCGTGAGGACGCGCGCGATGCGATCAAAGGCCGTCGTGGCCCCGCCAATCGTCTCAATCTTCACATGCAAATGCTCACGAT
The DNA here is from genome assembly GCA_030248195.1 of Trissonchulus latispiculum. Taxonomy (NCBI): domain Eukaryota; kingdom Metazoa; phylum Nematoda; class Enoplea; order Enoplida; family Ironidae; genus Trissonchulus; species Trissonchulus latispiculum. The sequence continues at coordinate 32,313 of JASAND010013629.1, forward strand.
AGTGGGCATACTTCGGATCCCCCGATTTCAACAGTTCCACTTCCTGGAAAACATACGTCATTTAATAAAAATTTAATTTAAAAATTATTAGTAGTATATAATTCAAAAGTGTGTAAATGATGCGACCGGCACAAAGAGCACACCGCAAAAAATCGGATCTGGAAGGGTTGGGAAAAGGTTACGAAGGTGTAAAGGAAAGACAGATTTACAATTATTCAAATGAAAACTACTTTCCCGTGACCCGCTGGTAAATTTATGCACATATTCTGAGACAATCAGCCATTACAATATATATATATATATATATACATACAATTGCATGACAGTGAATGCGACAGACAAAAATAATGCTGAAATGCTGGATTCTCTCCATCTGGGTCCAAACCCGAACCTTTCCTGCTCACAGGAATCCCCGGTAGCCGTCTTATGCTTCCTCCGTGACAGTGGGCTCCTGACCTGCCGTATATAGGCCCTGCCTGATCCGACCTCCGAAAATGATGATGATGAATGATTCTATTATGTTTTTGGAGCTTTTTAAAGCACGAAGCTTACAAAAAATGCAACGGATTTGGTATTGACAATGTGTTCGTACATTGTCAATGCGTTTATATGTACAGCAATTAATGACTTTGTCGTGTCAAAAAGTCGAAAACAGTGATTATATAATATTATTATGATTATATAATATTATTAGGGATGCACCGGGGCCTGGCCCCGGCCCCGGCAGTCAGGCCCCGGCCCCGGTGGTCAGGCCCCCCGCCCCGATACCGACCGGGGCCAAAAACTATCAAAATTTTGTAAATTTTTGACATTTTTTGACCAAAATTTTGATGTTTCAAAAGTCAAAAATGTTACAAATAGTTTGCTTTCCAGCCGATATGAATGAAAACACCGATAGTACCGTTTGTATATTAAAAAATATTGTAAAATTTTAATTTTCAAGAAAATTTTAGAAAATTTTCGACTTGAACCCCCAAATTCCAGGACCCGGCCCCCGTACCGGGGCCAAGGTGGCCCCGGCCCCGGCCGGGGCCGGGGCTACGATGAGGTCCCGGTCCCGGCCCCGGTAGTGGCGGCCCCGGTGCATCTCTAAATATTATACATTCATGTATATATTAAACTGGGTTTAGTTTAGCCCAGATCAAACATTGTCGAAAACAGACTATATAAATTAACACAATGCATACTAATTAATTAAAACAAACACTTTATCATGGAAACCAATTAAGCCAATACTACACAAAAATTCATTCCACGAACCTTATTAGGATCCTTGGTGGAGCCTCGGCCCAGGACAAAAATGCGACACTTGTGCTTAGCACTGAATTCTTGCAGAGTCTTTCCGCCAGGACCCAACAATTTGCCAACAAAATTAAACTGAAAACAGCAAAAACAGATGCGATCATATACTAACAAGGTACGTAATGGAAACAAAAATATTAGCACCTAAAGAAAGGTTCCTTACAGCAGGATCGAGAAACCAAAAATCGTGGCTTAGGAAGCCCTGTCAATTTCGGGCAATGAATCATTGCAGCTAGTACATTACAGGTATGTAAACAGTTTACGCAACTTTCAGTTTTAGTTTTGTTTGTGTTTAAACAGTAAATTTAAAAAATGTCCGACAGAGCAGACATTTACTTTGAAAATTTTGTCTGGAGAACAGGCATAGTCTAACCGAAAAGTTTCTTTGGCGAACACATCTAAATTTTTCTAGCTTCGCCGGAAGTTTTCGGCAAAGAATCGTTATTTTGATGCTAAAACTGAACATTTGAGCACTTTCTAGCTTAGTTATATATGCAGAAAACAGGCTTAGTTTGGCTTGATGATTTAGAATTTAGACTATATACGTACTTCTGACCTCCTTCCCCCCTCCGCGGGTGAGTTGAGGGGGCTCCCATATTACCCACTTTTTTCGTCTGGCAAGGATATATAATAGAGTGACCAACCTTTGGAAACTGTTCAATTGGAATGAGGACCTTCTTGCTGACTCGGATGGGCTTAAAGGTATCAACTTCCAGATATTCCGGTTCCCATGGGGGCGGCTCAGAAGAACCCCTTTCAATGGCTGAAAAATATATATACAATGGTATTATGAAAATCAATTTAAGCTAAGTTTGGCCATAATTTCAGAACCAAATTATACAAGCAACAAAAACGGTCCTCAGACAAAAGAGTTTAATATGCGTACGTAAGTGTTGGACAATTTAAAATTCCGATTGAAAAAATAAAGACACCAGTTTGAAAATGCTAGAGAACGTGGGAACCGGATATTTTTTCATATCCGGTTATCCGCCTATTCCAAACTTAACTTCAAGAAAATTTTTCGATTTTGCAGTTTAATTTTCAATTTTTCTGTCAATTTTTCGGCAGGCTGTGAATGTCTATCATGCAACCAAGCCGCAACCTCCGTTTCAAAAATATATTCAGAGGAATTTTTGAAAAATATTTCACAATTTTTGAAATTTTTGTCAAAAATTTGCTAATTTGTCATTGTTTTGACTGAAATGTACACGGATATCCGGATATTTTTCTCAAATCGGATCGGATATTATCCGGATATCCAGTGCCCATCACTAGACGTATACGTATATATATATATATATATATATATATATTTACTTAGTGGCTCATTCTGGTACCGGAGACGAAACAACAGCTAGTGCTAAATGCACTTGGTCCATATGCATACAGGGCAAAATCTCTTATGAGACAATCATACAAATGGTCCGTTACATATGTACGTATATAGCCATGGGGTGAAAAAACCCACCCCCTTTTTGGGGGGAAAAACCCACCCGCCTCCTGGGTCACGGGTTGGAGCTAGGAGCTCCAAAACATGTATATACCAGCAGAAAGCGGGACTCTTTCTAACCTATGTGTGCAAAGATCAAGTCATTTGGTTTACTCCTGCTCATTTTTTGACATTTTGAAAATGATACCTATATATATACTTTTTGGTCCAACCTTCCAAAAACTGCCAAAAGTTTGGACCGATGTAACTTTTGACTGGGTTGGGCAAGAAATGTTTTGCAAATATCTGCAGTGATGGCAACTCTTCTTTCCACACAGCAAAAATTAGACCGATCCGATGCACCGTTAGTCTCACACATTGCCAAACGTGGCGGGGAAAAAACCCACTTTGGGGGGGGGGGAAAACCCACCCAAATTTTTTTGAAAATTTTTTTACCAACTCAACAGGGAAACAATTCGTGGCTATAGTACGGTATTATCGAGGACGCTGCGTCACCCTATGCTGTCAGATTTAGGCAATTTTGTACACCTGGGTAGCTAGAGGCAAAAAACTCTAAAAGTGCAATTTCGCTCCTGGAGGACCCAGCAGAGGTCTAATAGTGACTTTTAATAGCCAATTGTACGTCAAAAACCATTCTCTACACGTTAGAATAATAAGTTTTATCAAATTGCAGCGTTTTCAGCATTTTTCAAAAATTGCCCTATGTTTATGTCATAGTTTCCTTTGGGGGGGTATCCCCGCCCCCAAAATTTTTGAGCCAAGTTACCCCCCCCCCCGAGATTTTTTGACTTACCCTCCCCCAACCTTCGGCTACCCCCCCCCGAATCCCCCCAGTGATTTTTGGACCCAAAAAGTTAGCTAAATTTGGCTAAAAAATAGTCATTTTTTGAAAAAATTTTCTCAAATTTTGACTTTGAATCGCTTTAAAATGGTGTAAAAACGCCTAAAACGTTAAAAACAAGCCTTATTTTGAAGAAAAAAGGGTAAAAACTCAAAACCTTTTCCATTTTTTGGCCATTTTTGGAATTTTCTGAGGTCCAAATTCTGGGGGGGGAGGGTTCGGGGGGGTACCCCCCATAACATTTCGAGGGTCGACCACCCCCCGAGACCCAAAGTTCCAGGGAAACTATGGTTTATGTGTTAAACTTTATGAAACCTGTCCATTTGATGCTGCATTTTCAATGGCACACGAGATCTCAAAAAAGCTACCTAGAAGGTCGGATTTTTTGATTCATACTAACTAAAAAAGAGTTGAATTTTACACAGGAAGTGTCTGAATCGCGCTACTACAATTTTTAAGACCTGTGAGGGGTGGGTTTATTTTCCCCCATTTGGGGTTTTTCCTCCATTGGGGTTTTCCCCCCCGCCACTTTTTGCATTAAAAGGCCTAACGGTACAACCTAGAGAAGTGCAAATGGGCTTAAAAGAAAGTTCTAAGCATAGGTGTGTTAGGGGGGGGGTGGGGCCCCTCCAAATGACAAATTTTCGCGACCCCCCCCAGATTTTTGGCCCTAAAGTGGTCAAAAATGTCATAAAATCGAAAATTTGGGGGGTCCCCCCACCCCCAAGATTTTTCGCCCAGCCACACCTATGGTTCTAAGTACGCCAAGTACGATGGTATATAAAGTTCTCAGCTAGCCCTTACAACAAAAAAGTTCCAGCCAAAATCCGAAAAAGTGGGTTTCCCCCCGTTGGCTATACGTATATATATAACAAACAAGTAGGAAAAATGCTCCTTGCAGTCGCATGTAAAATGCAATATGAGCTAAGGGCAGCATTTAAATACGTAAAAGACAAGAGTTAAAATACTTAATATGAGCCAGCATCTAAATGGGTAGAAGACAAGAGTCAAAATGCTTAATATGAGCCAGCATTTAAATGTCTAAAAGACAAGATTTAAATGCTTAATATGAGCAGCTCGTTTTCTCGGGCTCATATTGACGCCTTCAAGCTTGTAAGTAAACCTCAAGGTACTCAGTGAGGGTCAAGAAATGTCGACTAAAATGTATATACACATCTCCTGACCTAAACGCCTCTATTAGTCGCTATAAAGACAACTGCAGGAACTGTCAGATCCTTATTCAGCACGTAATCGTAATAAGGTTATAGCTCTAGCCCCGCATATTATAGCGCTTGTTATATTACGTTATATATATATATAGTTTAGCTTACATACTAGTGCGATTTCAGCTGGCAGCTTGCTATAACTGACTTCTGAAAAAGAAAATGAGCTGGACTGTAAAAACAGAAATAAGCTGACAAGTAATACGTTTTCGAAATAAAAGCGTTTGTTTTAATTAAATTGCTTAGAGTTATCTTGTGGTTAGACAACTTGACAAATAAATAGGAATTTGACGCATGTCACATTGGCGAAAATAATGGGCCTTGAAGGAGTCATTTAAATGGCTGTAAATGTGGCGTCAATATGAGCCCGAGAAAGCGAGCTGCTCATATTAAGCATTTAAATCTTGTCTTTTAGACATTTAAATGCTGGCTCATATTAAGCATTTTGACTCTTGTCTTCTACCCATTTAGATGCTGGCTCATATTAAGTATTTTAACTCTTGTCTTTTACGTATTTAAATGCTGCCCTTAGCTCATATTGCATTTTACATGCGACTGCAAGGAGCATTTTTCCTACTTGTCTTCTTCCATTTTTGGTATTGTTGTAGAGTACGTGGCAGCATATTCGATCTCATTCTGACCCACACAGTACCCACCCACCGCTGTTTTTGGGGACTTTTCCCAACGTTGACCCTGGCCGAGGAACCACGAGCGCCATGCAGCCCGAGGGTCACATTCGTCGGTTTCGGCAATATGCCCATTGAAACGAGCGTAGTCGATTTACTATATATGCCTCCAACCAAAACGCCGAAAACCGCTGTTTATAGTGAGCTTCCCCAACTTTGACCCCGGGCGAGGAACCACGGGAGCCATGCTGACCAGTGCTCACTTCGGACGGTATCGGCAGTATGCTCATCGTTTTCAGCGACCCCGATTTACTATACATGGGCACCACCAAATGGCCGAAAATAGCTGTTTTTGGGGACTTTTCCCAACTTTGACCCTGGGCGAGGAACCACGGGCGCCATGCAGCCCGAGGGTCACATCCGTCGGTTTCGGCGATATGCTCATCGTTTTCAGCGACCCCGATTTCCTATATATGGGCACCACCAAATGGCCGAAAATAGCTGTTTCTGGGGACTTTTCCCAACATTGACCCTGGGCGAGGAACCACGGGCGCCATGCAGCCCGAGGGTCACATCCGTCGGTTTCGGCGATATGCTCATCGTTTTCAGCGACCCCGATTTCCTATATATGGGCACCACCAAATGGCCGAAAATAGCTGTTTCTGGGGACTTTTCCCAACTTTGACCCTGGGCGAGGAACCACGGGCGCCATGCAGCCCGAGGGTCACATCCGTCGGTTTCGGCGATATGCTCATCGTTTTCAGCGACCCCGATTTACTATACATGGGCACCACCAAATGGCCGAAAATAGCTGTTTTTGGGGACTTTTCCCAACTTTGACCCTGGGCGAGGAACCACGGGCGCCATGCAGCCCGAGGGTCACATCCGTCGGTTTCGGCGATATGCTCATCGTTTTCAGCGACCCCGATTTCCTATATATGGGCACCACCAAATGGCCGAAAATAGCTGTTTCTGGGGACTTTTCCCAACTTTGACCCTGGGCGAGGAACCACGGGCGCCATGCAGCCCGAGGGTCACATCCGTCGGTTTCGGCGATATGCTCATCGTTTTCAGCGACCCCGATTTCCTATATATGGGCACCACCAAATGGCCGAAAATAGCTGTTTCTGGGGACTTTTCCCAACTTTGACCCTGGGCGAGGAACCACGGGCGCCATGCAGCCCGAGGGTCACATCCGTCGGTTTCGGCGATATGCTCATCGTTTTCAGCGACCCCGATTTCCTATATATGGGCACCACCAAATGGCCGAAAATAGCTGTTTTTGGGGACTTTTCCCAACTTTGACCCTGGGCGAGGAACCACGGGCGCCATGCAGCCCGAGGGTCACATCCGTCGGTTTCGGCGATATGCTCATCGTTTTCAGCGACCCCGATTTCCTATATATGGGCACCACCAAATGGCCGAAAATAGCTGTTTCTGGGGACTTTTCCCAACTTTGACCCTGGGCGAGGAACCACGGGCGCCATGCAGCCCGAGGGTCACATCCGTCGGTTTCGGCGATATGCTCATCGTTTTCAGCGACCCCGATTTCCTATATATGGGCACCACCAAATGGCCGAAAATAGCTGTTTTGGGGACTTTTCCCAACTTTGACCCTGGGCGAGGAACCACGGGCGCCATGCAGCCCGAGGGTCACATCCGTCGGTTTCGGCGATATGCTCATCGTTTTCAGCGACCCCGATTTCCTATATATGGGCACCACCAAATGGCCGAAAATAGCTGTTTTTGGGGACTTTTCCCAACTTTGACCCTGGGCGAGGAACCACGGGCGCCATGCAGCCCAAGGGTCACATCCGTCGGTTTCGGCGATATGCTCATCGTTTTCAGCGCCCCCGATTTACCATATATGCGCACCACCAAATGGCCGAAAAACGCTATTTTAGACGACTTTTTAACAATTTTCTATGTTGGGGCCTCGAAAAATTTCTAAGTCCAAACGCTTCGCAACCCCATGTTTGACAGTCTGTAAAAATCGCTAGGAGCAAAATTGGGCAAAAATAATCAATAGTGAACAGGTTCATGGTTATGCTAACAAGATAATAATAGGTAAAGGTTACCACCCACCATAAGCCATGTGAAAAATCCGTTGGACACAAAATCGTACAAAAGCGTAAAGGACGAACACAACAGAAAAAAAAACCACACATACAAAGTGGTCAGAAAAGTCGATTTTTTCAAAGTTCATTTTTTCCGGGCAAGTTTGGTATCATTCGAAAGCTCTTGGCCTGGAGATTTCAGAAATGCAAATTTTAGCTCTCAACTCCTCACCGTTAATTAGTTTTGCTTAATTAACGTTTTCAAAGGCTGCATTTGACCGTTTTAGCTCGCTCATATTATGGGGTGCTCTCCGAGCTACCCCATGATAATACCTACCATTTTGAATAAATCTGATCGCATTGGGGAACTGCTCTGGATCCAGAGACTCCATCTCTTTCCGCATCTCTTCACACTCTTCAGGCGACAGGGCGGGTGGGAGAGCGGTTGGAGACGGGGCCGACTGGAATCTACTATCCCCAGTGCGCCCCTGATCACCACCCCCGCCAGCAGACCCACTGCTTTCCTCTTCTGTCATTCTCTGGTCCTCACAACTTTTCACGGTTTCGTAGACAGGACGCAATTAACGCCGGGAGCACAAACGTTCTTAACTACAAATAAAATGTTCGTACAATATATGCTATGCATATGTGCCGCTTATACAAGTAGAACATAGTTTCACCCGGGGGGGAGCCCCACCCAAAATTTTCGACCAACTTTACCCCCTCCCACATTTTTTGACTTTACCTCCGCCCACTTTTCGTTACTCCGCCCCGAACACCACCCGGCACATTTTGGGGCTAAAATGTTAGCTAGATTTTGCCAAGAAATGGTCATTTTTGAAAAATTTATCTTCCTGAGGAGTCCAGGGTTTTTTTGGTCGCCGAACTTTAGGCCAAATGGCCTCAACGACTCTAACTTTTTAGGCCATCGGCCAAAAAATTTAGGCCATCCAAATTTTGTTAATTTTTAGGTTGTACGTTATTGTACGCATTGTTAAAATTACACTTATCATGTACGTATTCACGCGTTGTATATTCAAAAATTGCTGTTAACAGCAAAAATCGCCATCGTCACTGTTTATACACCAGAACAACTACGTTTTTACCTTAAAATGGCAGAAACAGACCCTTGTTAGCAAAGAAATAGTGCACGACAGTATTAATGAATTTTAATTGAAAATTAAAACAGGTAGGAGCATACGAGTATACATATATACAGAACTAAAGAAAGAAAAAATTAAATAGCAATAAAGCAAAAGCTAAACTACAAGCTAAAAATAGCATTTCTTCGATGAAATCTTTATATATAATAGTAAATGAAATTATAACTTGAATGTGTATTTATAAGTGCAAATAGACAATGTAACTTAGCTGGCAGCTGGCGCATCCCAGAAATAGAAGTGAAAATGTACAAATTCGCGCCGACGGCGCGAAAATTTTTTAGAAAATTGCTGTTTTTACTTAAAAATCAATAACATTTAACAGGGGTTTTCGTCGAAAAATTTAGGCCAAATGGCCTCAACGGCCAAAATTCTTTAGGCCATCGACTCATAAATTTAGGCCATGGCCTAAGCTATGGCCTAAAAAAACCTTGCTGAGGACCGAATTTTCGGGGAAGATTCGGAGCATAAAGTGTAATTGGGGGGGGGGGGTAACCCCCCCAGCCATTTTTCCAAACCCCCCCAGAAACTTTTGGGGGCCCCCGGCCCCCCCCCAACTGGGGGGGGGGGGTAGTCGCGCCGAAGGCGCGAAAATTGGCCAAAAATTGGGCATTTTTAGGGCAAATTTTGCAATATTTTTCAAAAAAGTCCAAATTTTTGGCTTAACGTGTTTATTATCGCGAGAAATACACGTTTATAACGGTTTTATGGACTTCTATACGCAATATTGACCTTATTCTGGTCTCAGAAACATGTTGGCAATCAAGTTTTAGAGTTTAAGAGCACTGTCTAATGTTAAAGTTACTTAATGATTTCATGTTTTTCGGCATTAGCAATGGCTGAAAATGCGATTTTTGGCATAAAAATAGAAAAAATTTTTTGGGGGAGGTTTGGGGGGGTTTGGGGGGTCTAAAAAGGGGGCCCCCCAACCCAAATCCCCGTTACACCTATGGTTCGGAGAAGAGTAGCCCCACCACCACATTTCGAGGGTCGACCACTGAATTTCCTAAGTATACTCCAACCACCACATTTCGACGGTCGACCACTGAATTTCCTAAGTATATATACTCCACAACCAAAATTTCCGGTGAAACTATACAGTAGAAAGAAGCATTGAAAATTATTAGGGAGAGTTAGTCAAATGCTCGTATATCCAGTAGAGGGGTTTTAAGGGTTAAGCCCATAGATGTGTTAGGGGGGTGGGGGGGAACCCCCCCCCCCCCACCAAAATGACAAATTTTGGCGACCCCCCCCCCCAGATTTTCAGATTTTTGGTACCCCCCCCAGATTTTTGGCCAAAAAGTGGTCAAAAATGGCATAAAATCGAAAATTTAGGGGGGGTCCCCCCACCCTCCGTCGGAACCCCCCCCCTCCCAGATTTTTTGCCCAGCCACACCTATGGTTAAGCCCCCTCCTTTTGGTTTGTCCGAGGAAAAATTTAGCAATATATACCATACCTGAACGGGAGGTAAAATTTCACTGACCCTTGTAGAAGCAAATTTGGGTACCCTTGTGAGAGCGATTTTTCTTGGGATACATTCGAAAGCGATTTCTGCTATTTTGTAACAAAAGACAGCTATTTTTTAGCAAAAAGCAAAAAATTTTGGTCGTAAAACCTATTTTTTGGGCGATTTTCTTACCCCTTGTTGCCAATTTTCTTACCCCTTGTGGGAGCATTTTTGTGACCCCTTGTGGACGACTTCGCCGAGGAGGGGGGGCATAGGTGTAACGGGGATTGCAAAATTTTGGCTGGGCTTATTCTAGGGATTTTTTCTTGGGGGGGGCTTCTTGGGCCCCCCCCAAAGGTCCGAGGGGCAAGGAATTTTTGGGGGGGGCGAAAATTTTTCGAAAAATATGCTAAAAATAGCACTATTTTTCTGGCATATACTATAAAAGTTGATTTTCATAGCAAAAATAAGCAGATTTAGTGTTGAAAAGGGCAAAAATTGAGTAAAAATCTCCGGCGAAGCCGGAAAATTTTTGAAAATTTGGCCTTCTGAGCGATTTTTTCAGGGCAAAATTTGGTAACAAAAGGGGCGCCCACATTTTTTGGGGGGGTGGGCGATTTTTGGGGGGGGAACGATTTTTGGGGGGGGAAGGGTGTTTATGGGGGGGCCCCCACCCAGCGTTTTTTTTTTAAAAAACGGATTTCATAAAATTTTAGTCATTTTTATTTTCTGAGCGTCATTTTTATTTGTCCAACGTCAAAAATAAAGTTTTGCAGAAATGCAGTTTTGTTATGATTTTATGCTATATATATTCGTAATTTTGGATGAATTTTTACCTTGTTGGCGTGTGCTGCTTCATATTTCGCATTGTCCCGCGAATATATTCTAACTTACGTACTCTATAATACATATATCTGGTGTCTATGTTTGAGCATTAACTATGACGAGAACAACCGCGACACAATGTGGGGGGTCTGGGGGGCGGCGTCCCCAGAAGTTGAAGAAATTTTTTGCTTTTTAGATGAAATCGTTCTTTAAATCTTTAATCCTTTTCATTTTGCAGAAACAAATTTTTTAAAAGTTTACCCTATTTGAAGGGAAAAATAAGAATTTTTTGCTAAACTCGCACGACATTTTAAGCTTTTTCTATCCAAAAATTTGGTAAAAACGTTGGAAATATACGTATATATACGCGCTCACGAAATTTTGTTGACATGCCTTTTTTCTGTTTTTCCTGTTTGCTTTTACTTACCTTCAAATCGCGACGACAGGGCTGCCCTCCAGGTCCATCCCTAGTATATAGTTATAACATTTATGCAATAAACGTTCTTAAACATCCTATCCTTGGTACGTACGTATATAAGCTCTCATTCCATTCTATCTGAGATATGTAATCCGAAGAGAAAGTTTTTAAAGAAAATATTCAGCGAAATTGGTATGAGAAACTTGCATCAAAAAATGCAATTGAAGTATGTAGCATAAAGACTCGTAGCCTGTGGCTTTGTATATATAGATATATAATAGATATACTGATTGACTGTTCACACATCGTCGAAGCTTAACATCACTAAGACAATATACATAGAGCGGGGGTTTGGGGGCGGCAGCCCCCAAAATTTGAGAATTTTTTGAAAAATCACTGTTAAAACGTAATGGAAACTTTGCATTCTTGTTAAATTTGAGTGCTACTTCCACATTTTGGCTTGGTCATTCTGTCGTCATTTTTATTTTGGCGTCGTCAAAACTATTGTTCATTTCTGCAAACGACGCTATTTTTGACCAAAAAAAAAACCTAGTTAGCCCCCACCCCCCCCCCCCACTAGAATAAGCCCAGTTTGGGGGGCCCTTTTTAGACCCCCCACAGGAAAACTTTTCCTGGAAAAAATCGGAAAAAAACCGGAATAATAGTTTTAACTACAAATTTTATCCCGATATTTTTCCGATTTTTTCCGGATGTCTGAAAAAATCGGAAAAATATCGGAATAAATTATCCGGGTTTTTTCCCGATTTTTTTCCGATATTTTCTAACTTGGAAAAAATCGGAATAATTTCGGAAAAAACCGGAAAAAACGGTAGGAAAAATATCGGAAAAAAATCGGAATAATGGAAAAGTTGCACAAAAATCGGAAAAATCTCCGGATAAAATCGGAAAAAATTGGGTAAAAAATCAGAGAAAATCGGAAAAGTTGCACAAAAAAATCGGAATAATTACCGAAAAAAATCGGAAAAATGAGTTCTGATTTTTTCCGATTTTTTCCGAAAAAGGTTTTCCTGTGGCCCCCCCAAACCCCCCACCATAGCTTCCCAGGAAATTTTGGTTGGGGGGGGGGGGGGTAAACTTCGGAAATTTGGTGGTCGACCCCCGAAATCACAGGAAAACTTTTCCTGGAAAAAATCGGAAAAAAACCGGAATAATAGTTTTAACTACAAATTTTATCCCGATATTTTTCCGACTTTTTCCGGATGTCTGGAAAAATCGGAAAAATATCGGAATAAATTATCCGGGTTTTTTCCCGATTTTTTTCCGATATTTTCTAACTTGGAAAAAATCGGAATAATTTCGGAAAAAAAACCGGAAAAAACGGTAGGAAAAATATCGGAAAAAAATCGGAATAATGGAAAAGTTGCACAAAAATCGGAAAAATCTCCGGATAAAATCGGAAAAAATTGGATAATCAGAAAAAAATCGGAAAAGTTGCACAAAAAAATCGGAATAATTACCGAAAAAAATCGGAAAAATGAGTTCTGATTTTTTTCCGATTTTTTCCGAAAAAGGTTTTCCTGTGGTGATGGGGAGTACCCCTCCCGAACCCCCCCCCCCCAAAATTCGGACCTCAGAAAATTCAAAAAATGGCCTAAAACGCAAAATTTTCTGTATTTTAACGTTTTTTTTGTCGAAACAAGGCTTGTTTTTATCGTTTTAGGCGTTTTGACACCGTTTTAAACCAATTTTAAGCCAAAATTAGAAAAAAATTTCAAAAAATAACCATTTTTTAGCAAAATTTAGCTAACTTTTTGGCCCCAAAAAGTGTTGGGTGGCATAGTTTCCTTAGGGGGGGGGGTTGGGGGGGTATCCCCCCCCAAAAATTTCGACCAAATTTACCCCCTCCCAGATTTTTGGACTATCCCTCCCCCGCTTTTGGCTACCCCCCCCCCGAACTCCCCCCAACGATTTTTGGACCCAAAAAGTTAGCTAAATTTGGTCGAAAAATGGTCATTTTCTAAAATTTTGGCCTAAAATCGCTTTAAAACGGTGCAAAAACGCCTAAAACGTTAAGAACAAGCCTTATTTTGATGAAAAAAGAGCTAAATTACAGAAAATTTTGCAGTTTTTGGCCATTTTTGAATTTTCTGAGGTCCGAATTTTGGGGGGGGGGGTTCGGGGGGTACTCCCCATCACATTTCGGGGGTCGACCACCAAATTTCCGAAGTTTACCCCCCCCCCAACCAAAATTTCCAGGGGAACTATGCTGGGGGGGAGTTCGTGGGGGGGGGGGGGGTAACCAAAAGTGGGGGGAGAGATAGTCCAAAAAATCTGGGGGGGGGGTATAGTTGGTCAAAATTTTTGGGGGGGGATACCCCCCCCCCCCCCCCCCCTGGGAAACTATGCCCCCCACGAGACACGACCCCCCCCCCACCAAAACACCCCCAAAAAAATTTGGCACTTATTTAGATGGGGGGGGGGGGGAGAATTTTTCGCCTTGGTTCGCCCCTTATGGTTCGAAAAAAATTTTTGTCTCCGATTTGGCTGAGACGTTGCCCTTAGGGTAAATCGAGGTCGCTGATTTCAAAAATCAAATCGAGAGATCGATCCGATCGATCGATCGATCAGTAGAATCGATCGATCAAAATCGATCAAAAATTTTTTTGTCACCAACTTTCGCAAAAAGTCGCCCCTAGGGTAATTCGGGGGCGCTGATTCCGAATCTGCAGTCGAAATTTCATAAAAATCGATCGTTCGCCCGCAAAAATCGATTTTCATCGATTGTTCAAAAATTCGACAATAACTCGACTTTGGCAGCTCGGACCGAGATTTCGACTGCAGATTCGGAATTAGTGCCCCCGAATTACCCTAGGGGCGACTTTTCGCGAAAGTTGGTGACAAAAAATTTTTTGATCGATTTTGATCGATCGATTCTACTGATCGATCGATCGATCGGATCGATCTCTCGATTCGATTTTTGAAATCAGCGACCTCGATTTTACCCAAAGGGCAACTTCTCAGCCAAATCGGAGACAAAAATGTTTTCGAACCATAAGGGGGGGGACCAAGGCGAAAAAATCGCCCCCCCCATCTAAATAAGTGCCAAACATTTTTCTATTTTAATGCCAAAAATCGCATTTTCAGCCATTGCTAATGCGGAAAAACATGAAAGCATTAAGTAATTTTGACATTAGACCGTGTTTTTAAACTCGAAAACTTGATTGCCAACATATTTCTGAGTCCAGAATAAGGTCAATGTTGAGTTTAGAAGTCCATAAAAACCGTTATAAACGTGCATTTCTGTCGATAATACACACGTTAAGCCAAAAATTTGGACTTTTTTTGAAAAATTTTGCAAAAGTTACCCTAAAAATGCCCAAATTTTGGCCAATTTCCGAGCCTTTGGCGCGACTACCCCCTCCCCCAATATAGTACGTACCTACCTACATCCATCTAACTACTTTTTATTATAATTTAATAAACAGAAGGAGGGTGGCCCCCTTCTAATTTTATGACTCAATGCGTGTAAATTTCTGGGATCTCTTTAACTTATCCCCCCAACAAAAGTTGGTCAACTTCAAAGGCCTATTGCAAGAGATCAACAAAACTTTAAAGCATGATTTAAACATCGTTGGAATGCTCGAGATGTGATTTGTTTAATGGTGTAAAGCATTTTGCTGTAGCTTGCTGCTATAAAAAGTTAAGCTTAACAAACTATCAAAGTTACCGCTTTTTGCAATTTTACAGCATACAGCAAACTGCTTTACACCATTTAATAGAGCACATCTCGAGCAATCCAAAAGAAAACAAAGTTTAGAACACCCCTTCTTGGAGTGATAAGATTACGAAATAAAACGTAATCTTACAAAAAGATTTTCGCTTATAACTGTCTTAATTTTGGGAGTTGGAAAGTCGGGTTTGGATTTTTGGAATCAGCATCAAATTTTCTTTCATATAAGACATGAAGTCATGTTACCGACCAAAATTACTAAAATTAATTAAGTACTACCTTATTGAAACTAATTATCACTAATTGACCCCATTTGACTACGTACTTAGCTATTTAATGCCTAAAATTGAACCATCTTCCAATAATTGCCATTTTTAGCGTAATTCTTCTCTTATAGACAATTTCACGGTAAATTTTGACCTGCAAGTCTATAAACCTGATATTTTGGATTAGTAACTTCTGATAATTCGTACTCTACAAGTGATAAACAGACAAGGTGCTGATAAAGGTCATATTTAAATTAATTTATGAGTGACAACTCACTAGTCCGACTTCGGATTAACTTAAATACTACTTCCTGTCTTCATGGGGAGTGACAACTCCGGTTATAAGGGGATTATTTGGTGACCGAATTAGCCTTCTTTTATTGCTTCTAGATTAGCTTTATCAACTGATTATTCGTTAGTTAAACCTATATTTGTTATCCTGACTAGAATTCCCTATTTACTTAAGGTGGTAGTACCATTACCGGGATTTTCTACATGATGGTATGGTATTGATGAAGCAATCTTGACAAACGTTTAAGAGAAGCAAGTTTAGTTAGCATACAATATTTGCACCAAGTTTTGGTGTCAGAGAGCGAATTATTGGCAACCTACCATCATGGCTTTGCGCATGCGCAAATAATAAAAATTTTATTAAAGCGTTATATATTAAGTTTTACTCTACCGTTGTTTTTTACTCTAGCGTTGAAAGAGCATAAAAAGCGCTTTAAAAAGATGTGCATATGTCTTCTGTACGTGACTTCTATCAAAGGTTATAGATGATTTTAGATATGGCTGGTTTACGTTGACCGTTTGCACAAGCAACGTAATGTAAGATCATTTTATAAGCAAATTAAATGTACTGGGTTTTAGAGGTTGTTACTGTAATATTTAACAAAAACACTCTGATTGAAACCAGCACGCAGCTGATTGAAACCTTAGCGAATTCGCAAAACCAAAGCAAACAATGAAAAGTTGCGAATTCTTTGTTTTTGATTTTCTCGTCACTGCTTCAACCAAACTTGACCAAATTATCCAGATATATTTTATATCTGCATACGCTCAGGCCGTTTTCTTTGTTTTTGAAAAAACGCAGTAGTAGGCAAGATATAGAATTTACAATACTTCAAAATAAGGTAAAAAATCGAAAATACACTTTTCCGAAAAACGAAAGAAACGACCTGAGCGTATAAATTAATAAAGCTTGCATGGAAAATTTCAAGCAAATTCATAAAGCAATGAAGGAGATATTTAAATTCAAAACTTTTAATACATTTCCTCTTGCGTAGACAGCAAGCCAGTCACCTCAACGTTGAAGGCAAGCGAATTTGATGCAAAACATGATAAAGAACAAACGTGCCAATTTTCAAGCCGATTGATTAAGTTTAGAGTTAACAGTATCTGTGCAAAGTCCACTCCGGTAGTCCCAGTAGACTGGACCCAGAATGTTAAAGAGCACGGAAATAGGCTATTTAGCAAGTTTTAGTTATTTTCTTTCTAAAATTTCTTTTAGCAACGAAAGTTAATGCCATGACGGTTCAGAAAATATATACATTGCTGCGGCAAAAAATGTACCGTTGAATCAGTCAAAACAAAACAATTTCACTCCCTATATTTTTTAGTCAGACTTTAGTCTCGGAACAAATTCAATTGGTTTCTTACGGTTTATATACTTTAGTCAGAATTTCATTTGTCAGAATGTCACTAGTCAGAATTTTGTTTGTCAGAATATCACTAGTCAGAATTTCATTTGTCAGAATTTCACTTGTCAGAATTTCATTTGTCAGAATTTCATTTGTCAGAATTTCATTTGTCAGAATTACACTTGTCAGAATAATTATGACTATGTGCACAGTGTGAAGATAGCGTGCACTAAAGATAGACATTTCGTGAAGTTAGCACGCATTCCTAAATTATGGAATTATTTGAGAAATGTTCAATTTGACAAACGCTCAGCGTTTTGGTGACTCTTGTCTGAAATCGTCGGTACTTTAGCTAAATTCTCATTAGGTTCACGCTTGAGCAAGTCAGTTGCGTTTGGGTTGAGTTTGGAAGCGGTCGGGGGTTTTTGATGTCGCTTAGGTTCCGATTTTGGGGTTACCGATTTGTTGGGTATTTCTCGAATTTCAGAGTTATTCTATAATTTTGTTGGCGCTGTAATTTTAATATTTTACATTTAAAGTTGATGTGAAAATATTTGTTATCTTTTGATTTTGTATCGTTAGAGTCTTGCTGGCTCATTTGTGAAAGTTGACAGTAAAATTACTTGTTGTTAAATATTCTTTCTTAGGCAGACTTAGGGCATTTTCTATCGGCATCACACACCACACAGTTACCTAGTGATCTAGTCTTATCCTAAATTATAGATAGTCAACTCGTTTTATTTGAGAATCAGTACATTTTACTAACAGACGTAGACTCGAACTTCACATGTGGCGACCGTGTCATGTGGTAGATGCCGGTAGAATTTGCGCCTAAGTTTCAAAATTTTTTGGATGATCGTTTAGAAGATATTCAAAGACTTTTTGAATTTTTACCTTATTTTGATGCGCCAGCTGAAGTTGAAAATTTAGTTTTTCGTCAACGTTGCTGCGAACAAGCGCCTGTTTTGGAGCGGGGGGATAGGTTTGAAATGGAAAATTATACAGATCCTCCCTTGCGTGATGGGGTACCTCCAGGTACTCGTGGGGGGGCTCCGGATAGACATTGGGGGATCCCGTATATTCCTACTACCATCCCTTTGCAAAATTGGCGGGGTCAGCCGCAACATCAGCATACGGCACATGTGCGAAATCCAGTCCCGGTCAGTCAAAGTCAGTGGCGGCCGGCTACAGACCGGCCTGCCGCTCAGGTGGTGGGGTCGGGTCGGGGGGCCCCAAAACCGGCTCCAGCAATTTCTCAAATGTTGAATAATACGTTTGGTCCGCCTGTTACTGGGGGGAATCAGTCGGTGCAGAGCGGGGGGCGACCCCCCCAAAATCAGCCTCCCCCACCCCCTCCCCAAGTTCAGAATTCCCAACCTCCCCCATTGCCAGTTCCTACCCCCGGGCAAAATTCTGCGGGGGGAAATGCTCAGAATGCGGGTACGGATCATGTTTGTATTGTGAATATGTCGTGTGAAGAGGCAGGAGGTCCCCCTCCCCCCCAGGCTACTACGTCTATTTTACCGTCGGACGAGGAAATTTGGGCGGCGGCGGCAGCTGTTGTCCGGGATCCAGAGGTGGCAAATCTACCAAGAGGGGATCCACGTCGGCTGCATAAAATTGCGGATTACTATCAAAGTTTGGTGGATCGGATGACAAATCTTTTGATCGAAAAGCATGTTGAAAATGGACGCCCTTTCTTGTCAAATTCGGCCTCGCCCCAGGCTTCAACCTCTGCTGCGGCTCAGTCATCCCGCACTCCTGTGGCCGGCCCGACGTCTCCGCAAGCGTCGAGTACTCAGGGGGCACCCAACAGTCCTGATTCTCATCATTCTTATGGTTCTGGACAAAATACAGTACGTTCGGTCCCTGGTACTGGATCACGACCTCAGCAGTCAGGGGGTCCGCCCCCAGGTCAGAATCCGCCCCCAACTAGTCAAAATCCAGGGCATAATCCATTTTTGCCGAATGATGCAGTGCCTGACCCTCAGTATTCGCGACAGCAGCAGGATCAGCCTGGCGCTCCGGCACCGGGGGCGCCGCCTCCCCAGGCAACTGGACCATTTTATTACGATTCTGATGGAAATTGTTACTATTTTGATGCTCCAAATCAGCAATATATATACGTACAGCCGGATCCTACCGCCCAACATCAATATGGCTATCATCAGGACCAGGCTTCAGCTCAAGAGCAAGGTACGTATGCATATCCACAGCAGGAACAGTTATTGGCTCCTATGTACCCGGATCCTGGTCCAGGCACTCCGCAAAATTATGGGTTTTTTTCTCAACAGCAAGGAGGACAGCAGCAGACTACAACCTCTCCTGCTCAACAGTTTCAACAGCAGGGCCAATTCCAGCAACAGCCAGACCAAGGGGTCTACGGCGTTTCTAGTGCTTTTTCTCCGGCTGGGGGGCAAGGGCGTGGGCGACCACACCCCACCCCTCCCACTATGCAGGCCACCGATATTTCTGTTAGTAAACATAGCGCTCAATTATATCGTACGTATATGGCCATTTTGCAAGATATCCCGCGTTTTGAACCGACTTTAGAATATTTTGAAGATTGGTTGCCCCAGTTTGTTTCTGCAGCCACGGTTCAGGGAATTCCTCAAGATCAGTGGGCCCGGTTGATGTTCAATAAATTGTCGGGAAAAGCACTGATTTATGCTTCTAGAATTGGCCCTGGTGTTGTGGATTCTTTGGATAATTTTGTACGCCTGTTGTCTGCCCAATTTCCGAAGCCCAAGTTGTCTGTTTCGGAAAAATTTCACCGTTTCGCCCAGCGTGTTCAGCAGCCTGGGGAGTCGGCGCGCCAGTACGTATCGGAGCTCCAGTCTCAGGCCCTGGAAATTTGGCCATCTCAAGAAGATCGGGACAGGCACTGCGTCCAACAATTATTTGACGGAATTCGCTCAGAATATGCCTCCGCATTGGCCTCAAATTTCAGTAAAGGGGAGCCTACTTTAGAAGAAATCCTACGTACTTTGGATAAACTGGAGGCTCGAAATTCGAAACCTGGTTATGGTGAACAACAATTTGTGGCTCCGATTTTTAATGTAAATTCCCAGCCCATGTCAAAAGAGGGGGTGCCCCCCCTGGACTCGACGCCGGCGACGCGGCTGGAGCTACGGGAGATGAAGGACTGGCTGGAGACGAAGTTCTGGGATAAATTCAAGGAAATGGAAGAAGAAAAGCGCAAGCGTTTTCCACCGTGCAAGCATTGTAACAAACGAGGACATCATCCGGACAAGTGTTGGGACAAGGATCCAAGTAAGGCCCCTCCGGGGTATAAACCGAGAAATGCTCAAAATTCTCAACAGCAGGTGGACATGGTGGGGGCCTACCCGGCAGTTCCTCCTCCGGCGTCATATCACCCTCAGGCGGCGCCGCCACAGCTGATGACTTATTCACAGCAACAACCTCAACAGGATTCAGGTTGGTACTATATGCAATCGGGACAGCCGCGGCCGCCCGTAGGGGCGCAGGGAGCGCTGGTTCCAGCGTTTCCGGCGGTTCCTGCGGGGGGGCGCCCTGTCGCGCGGGCACCTGTTCAAAATTCTCAGCCTGTGGCTGCGGCGCCTGCTCGACCTCCTCCCTCTTATCCAAATTTTGTTAGAGCTTCTCATGGTCCTATAGGGGGCGGGGCCCGACAGGTGGTTCGAGGGCCAGCCCCTCGTGCCACTACAAATCCGACGGCTCAACAGGTCTCAGAAATGGTTTCTCAACTGGCAATTCATATGATTCAAATAGAACCTGATTTTTCTAAATTGGGCAGTTCAGAACATGTCCTAGGTGCCAATTCTGTTTCAAAAGAGGACGAGGCATCAGATCGGGTGGTCCAACTTTTTCAGTGGATGCACCGCAATTTTTTCCTTCTTTCGTCCATTCATTCAAAGACAAACAGTTTAATGGACCAATATTATGTGGCACTTAAAGACCAGGTAGGTGAAATGACTGATTTGTTTACGACGCTATGGCCGGATAAGTTTGATCCAGAGCAAGTCTGGTCCACAAATTACGAGCCGTCGGATTCATGGTGTCAGGGGGCCTCTCCGGTGCGGGGGGACCAAACTGGCTCGGAAACCGCTAGTGGGGGGCAACCCCCCCAGGGTCCCATCAGTCCGGGCTCTGCACCTGCTGGAGCTACATCTGCTGCTTCGGTGGCTTGTGGCATTGGGGAGGTCACTCCCCCTCTATTTTCAGAGGTGGGGTCCTCCCAGGGTCCATTGGTCCCGTATTCCTCCCAAAAGGCCCAAGAAAATCGTCAGCAGTATTACAGTCAAAATTTTTCGTCGGACGTAATTGATTCGGGCCAGGTCCGTGAAATTGATTTGGATGCCGTTTTGGCTGCGGGGGATAACACCCCTGCCATTCTTATTCAAGTGGAGGGGCAAACTTTGGTTGCAATTATTGATACTGGAGCCTCTATTTCTATCTTGAGTTCTGGAGGTCTGGAACGACTTTTGCGTGCGGGGGCTGAATTGGTAGTTCAATATCCAGATCCAATTCGGGCAAAAACTCCCGGAAATGACTATTTGAGGCTCACAGGTAAAGTTTATGTCCCTTTTCATGTTGGGCAAATTCAATTCGGGTGGCACTTTCATCTTGCTCCCGATTTTTATAAGGACATTTTGCTAGGAACTGATTTTATGAAAGCTAATTCTTGGGACATTTTGCTCTCTCAAAATATTGTGAATATGGGGGGCCTGTACCATGACCTGCTTACACCGGATCAATTGCGTTCAGCATGGTCTACGAAAGAAGGACAACCCGCTGCTGCAGTCCTGGCAGTAGATGTCGTGGTTCCCCCCTCCTCGGAGGTCTGGGCAAAGGCCCAGGTCTCCTCAGAACTGACCGGGACTCCCTTTTTGTTTGAACCATTGGATTCTTTTGTTCATGTAAATCGTGTACTGCCATATGGGGGGATTATTGACCTCAAACAAAATTTTTTCGAATTTTTGGTGGCGAATCCTACAAATTGTCCAGTTGCCTTGTCAAAATCCATGCTGGTCGGGTCCATTTGCCCGGCTGAGGACTATCTGGCCACGGATCCGTCTTTTGAAAAACCATTGGCCGTCACCAGGGCACAGGCAAATTTAGATACGTATACTGAAGATATGATTTTTGTTGTTGACTCAGACCTTGGGACCCCTCCTCCACGGGTGGCGTCACCATTTTCAGAATTTTTGTTTGATTCTCCCTTTGAAGATCATTTGGTTCTCAACTGTGATGATGAGCAAGTTCAGGGGGACATTCTATCAAAAGAGGGGGTAGCTCCCCCTAATTTTTCGGTATTTTTCACGGATATGGAAGCCATCCCGGAAGCGACTTCTTGTGCTAAGGGGGTTACAGCCCCTCCGGAACCTGTACCTCCCCTAAAAGAGGGGGTGGTTCCCCCTAAAGTTTCTGCGGAGGAATCAAAAATTTTGACTTCCTGTCTGTTTTCTGGTGACGATTTGGTTGATTTTAATCAGGAACAGTCTAAACAGTGGCCAATGGTTCCTGTAAATTTTTCTGAAATTGTGGAAACGTGGGCTGATGAGTCTCAGCCTCGTGCGGGGGTTTCCTCCGAGGGGGAATCGCCGTGCGAGGGCGTGGACCCGCCAGCAGTGCAAGATAAGCCGAAACTTTTTCGTAAATTTCTTCGTCGTAAAGTTCATCCGGGCGAACCAGGGTTTGAGCCCCCTACGTATCGAGTTTCTTCTGAAAAAATTTCGGGGGTTTTGTCTGAAGAAGTGACTCCCAAGGAAATTTCGGGGAGTTACGTACGTACATCTAGAGAAGAAGAAGAAGAAGTTGACCCTTTTTCGGCAGCTGAATCCGTTGCTACTGCACTTTTCGCCGACCCAGAAAAACGTGCTCTCTTGAATGGGAAAATTAGTCTGAAGGACTGTTGCCTCTCTCGTAGAAATCAACGGCGCCTTCGGCTAATGATTTTGAATTTTCCTAACATTTGGGACGCTGCTGGTGGGTTCGGTAAGACAGACATAGATTATCATTACATCGAAATTGAACCGGGCAAACGGCCTATTCGCGCTCGGGCCTATAAAGTTAATCCGGCACAGAAGAAAATCATTGACGAGAAATTATCCGCTTGGCTGGAACAGGGCCTTATACAGCCCTCTCGGTCACCTTGGGCCTCCCCAATAATTTTAGTGGCTAAGAAAGATGGGGATTGGCGGCTCTGTGTCGATTATCGAAAATTGAATGCCGTCACTAAAAAGGATTGTTATCCACTACCTCGAATTGACGGTCTTTTCGAACTAATTTTGGGCCATTGTATTTTTTCAAAGCTTGATTTGGCCTCAGGTTTCCATCAAATTCCAGTCTATCCTCAAGATCGGGAAAAAACGGCCTTTATTACGCATTCTGGTTTATACGAATTCAAGGTTATGCCGTTTGGGCTGTGTAATGCCCCCAGTACTTTCCAGCGGATAATTGATCGGATCATGGAAGGCTTCATTGTTTATATTGACGATATATTGGTTACTAGCCCGACTGAATCTCACCATTTGCAGCGGTTGCTAGATATTTTTCAACGTTGTCAAAGAGAGCACGTTCTTCTCAAATTGTCAAAATGTGAATTTGCACGAAAACAAATGGCATTTTTGGGCCATATTTTGTCTGAATTTGGCATAGCAACGGATCCTGATAAAATTCGGGTGGTTCGTCAATTTCCTGTCCCTCAATCAGTTAAGGATGTTCAAAGTTTTCTGGGTCTGGCGGGTTACTATCGAAGATTTGTTCCAAATTTTTCGAAAATTGCGAATCCATTGACTCGTCTTTTGAAAAAAGATGTTGAATTTGTTTGGGACTCTGCTTGTCAAGTTGCTTTTGAAACTTTGAAAGAAAAATTGGTCACTGCTCCGGTTTTGATTTATCCTGATTTTACTAAGCCGTTCACTTTAGTCACTGACGCTAGTTATCAGGGTATAGCTGCCATTCTCCAACAGCAGGACAATTTGGAAAAGTTTCATCCCGTTGCGTACGCGGCCAGGGCCCTCCATGCTTCCGAAAAGAATTATACGGTCACTGAATTGGAGGCCCTCGCAATTTTCTTTGGAATCTCATATTTCCAACATTATTTGATTTTGCACAAGTTTGATGTCATCACGGACCATCAAGCCCTTGAGTATATTTTGGGGGATCATGCAAAGCCGAAGTCGGCTGAGGGCAGAGTCGCCCGCTGGCGTGCCTTTATTGAGCAATTTCGTTTTCGTGTCATTCAAAAACCTGGTTCAGTAAATGGGGCAGCCGATGCTTTGTCACGGAATCCACCCGCTATTGCTGGGGTTTTTGCTGAATATCCGAAAATTCCTGAATTTTTATTTGCCGTGTTGGACGATGTGTTTGATACCGAGTGTCCTGATGATGGTCCGCATCTCCCTCCGCAGCTCGTCGCAGCTCAGGAAATTTGGGCGGAGGCCCTACGTACCGATCCTTTTACATCTGCTATGATTGAGTTTCTTGAAAATGATAAATTGCCAAAGGATTTGCAATTGGCTTCGTACGTACGGGGATCAGCTTCAAAATTTGTGTTTGAGAATGGCATGCTATACCGTATACAGACAGATAAAAAAGGGCAGCCTATCCCAGATACTATCAAATTGATTGTTGTTCCTCAAGAATGTCGTCAATATGTACTTAAAGAATGTCATAATGATTTTTTGGGAGGTTGTCATGTGGGAAAAATGAAAATGTTGGGAATTGTCGCCGCCAGATATTTTTGGGAGACCTTGTCTCGGGATGTTTCTCGTTTTGTGGAATGCTGTCAGGTATGTGCGGCTTGCAACCCTGGACCACGTAAGCCTCAGGCTTACTTAAAATTCTTTACTCCAGTGGAAGCACCGTTTGAGCGCATCAGCATGGATGTCATGCATGCGCCCCCCACATCAGTAGGTCATTGCAGAGTTTTGGTTATTGTTGATTTTTTCACTAGATGGGGGTGGGCTTTTGCAATGGCAAATGAAAAAACAGACACTATTGCGAAATTGTTGGCCGAACAAGTTATTGCTGTCCATGGGGCCCCGCGTGAAGTTTTGACAGACAGGGGTACGCCTTTTTGCTCAGCTTTAATGGAAGATCTTTGTAAATTGATGGGTACCCGAAAAGTACGTACGACTGCTTATCACCCACAATCAAATGGGGCATGTGAACGTTTGAATGGGACCTTGAAAGGCATGCTGCGAAAATGCATGTTGGCTTTTGCTCGAGAGTGGGATGTCCTCCTCCCCTGGGTGCTGTTTGTTTATCGGGCAGCCCCACATGCTTCCACTGGAGAGTCCCCATACTATCTCCTTCATGGTCGGGACCCTCGTCTTTTTTCTGAGAATTTTTTGAAGTTGCCAGAACCAGGCACGAAACCTTTCAACCCTTCGTACGTGCGTGATTTAATTACTCGATTGCGATATTCACGAAAGTTATTGAAAGAACATATGGAAGCTATTCTAAAAAAGCGTAAGAATGATTATGATGCTAAGGTTAAACCGGTCGACTATACCGAAGGTATGTTAGTATGGAAGGACATTTCTAAGGCGAATATTCCAAAGGGTGCCAGCCGCAAATACCTGCCAGTGTTCGAAGGCCCTTTTCGGGTCGTCAAAATTTTGGCTCCCCCGAATGTCCAAATTCAGTCCACTACCAAAGTTGATCCGCCAGTCGAAACTATTCATGTAAATCGTCTCAAGCCCTTCCTCCAGTAATCTTATTTTGTATATTTTGTCTATTGTTGTATGATTCTTTTTGTGTGCCCCACCTATGTATTTGTACAAATTTTCGCGTATACGTATATTGTTTCAGGTTTGGATCTTTTCTAATTTTTCTTGTTTTAGCATCTAATTTTTGTTTTATTTCTACTATTTTTAGGCGAATTGTGAACTATATATATGTTTGTCTGTGTCTATCAAGCTGATTTTTTGGTCTATTTTGTGGTTCATTTATTAGGTAAAAAGGTTTTAGAAATTACTTTCCTTGATATTAGTTAAAATTCTTGTTTTGATTATTTGCCTTATTTGGTTTTAAATTCCTTTTGTATTGAAAATCTTTATCTCTTTTCCTTGAATTTCTTATGATCATTGATTTTAGACAAAATTTTCTTTCAACTTTTAAGTACGTATATACGTACACAGCCTTTCTGGGTTTTTCTTTTTATGAATAAACTTTTGTCCATAAAAATTTTGGAACTTTGTTTTCTCTTGCTTTTCACTTTTACACAAATGTTATGTACGTATGAATTTTCACTTTCCATGTGTGCACTAATTTTCTTTTCTTGTTTAGGATTCTCGTTGTGGGTTGGCTATCCTTGGTTCCTGTATCCGATTTTGCTTCTGTCTTCAGTTTGGGTAGCCTCTCCGGTGCTTTCCTGAGTTGATCAGGTGGTAATTTTTGGTATTTTAGTATATTTTGCTTTGCGTAGGTAACCTGTAGTCGCCTTTGGTCAGCAGAATTTTGTAAATTTTGCTTTGAAAATGCCTCGCAAACGCAAAACTCCAGAAAAGGGCTCTAAATCAGGCTCAGAATCTTCTGCTCCTTCTTTGAGCAAAATTCTTCAGGAAAAGGGGGCGTCCACTAATTGGAAAGCCTTAGCGTCTCGAGAACCTTCTACTAGTTCAGATACTGGACCTCGGCGTTCCAAGCGTCAGCGGTCACAAAATTTGGAAACTTCAGCGTCTGAGTCAGGCGATCAGGAATCTGAGTATCAGCCGTCAGAAACTTCAGAACACAGTGCAGTACCGCCTGTGACGCCTAAACCGTCTACGTCGTCTCAGTCTTCGGCAAAATCTGATCCTGAAAAGAATACCATTACTCTTTCTCCCTTGACTTATGATCAGCTCGATTCACATTTTCAGAATTTTCCCCCTCCCACTATTGATTTTGTTTCTGTGGCTGACCAGAGGTGGCGTGCAGATTATCTGAATTCTATTGTTAATTTTACTGTGACTGATGAACAGCTACGCCAGCCTACTGTGGTTGTGACCGAGATTGCTCAGCTTTTTGCTGAGGTAAAAGAGCTTTACCATCTGGCAAAGCAGGCCGGCTTCCTTGCAGTGGATGTTGAGGGTCTCCAGTTGAAAGAATGGTTGGGCATACAGCAGTCAAAATCTGCTGTTATGTTGCAGTTTGCAGTTCCCCGGGATATTCAAAAGTTTCGTGACGAACTGGACCCTCTCAATATGAATACAAATTCTGTCGACGACTCTAACATCAAAATTGTAGTGGTCATGTTGCATGTGATTTACTTGCAAGTTCCGTCTTGGAGTCTGTTGAGATACGCTTTGCAGCCTATTTTTTACAATACAGATTTTCCGGTTTTGGCTATTAACGCCTTGTGTGACTGTCGTCGAATTTTGGGAAATTTGCGTATAGACGCACGCAATTCTTTAGTCGATTTTAATCATTTTTACCGGTTTTTGTGGGATCGAGTGAATGAGGTGGGCTTTCCGGAACCCGACCCTGAACATCCACGCCGGTCTGCGCATCTGTGGTTTGACGATCAGGGAAATCGAGTCATGCCGCCCAATAAAGCACGCGACGAAATTTCCCTGGGGTGGATCCAATGGAATATTTTGAAATATCCGGAGTCGCAGTGCAAATCAAAATCTACTCATGGGCTTATGTCTTTTTTGACTCCACACGAAATTTTGTACGGTATTCGAGACGTTGTGGATTTACTTTTGGGGATTCAGCAACTTTTACATTTGTGCCCAACTTTTTCGTCAGATGATTTTCTATTGCTAAATCAGTTCAAAACTGTTGCTCAAGTTGGGCAAGCGCCCACTTTTCGAAAATACGAAACCGCTGTTTTGTCTGTTGTTGTTGAAGATCGCCCACTTCGGGCTCAAACTGCTTTGAAAATTGCGCATATCCCACGCTCGCCGTTCAAGAAATTGGCTCCAGGAGAGAAGAAGAAGAGAGCAGAGCAAAAGGTGGTCGATATTAAAATTTTGTCGAAAAAGCCGCCTCGACATTTGTTGCCTCCTCTACATATTTTGAAAGACGAACTTTTTGTGGGTGCTCCGCAGCGTCCAAATCCTCCTAAGCGTGCGGGGGCCTTTTTGATGGGATTAGCTGAGGAAAGTTCCCAAAAAGCGCCCAAAAAGTCACAAGCACAGAAAGACCGTGAGCAACGCAAGTTGGATGAGCGGGCCGCCGCTCAACATGAAGTGCCGGAAGGGCTCCCTTCCCAAGATATGGATTTGTCATCAAATACTTCAGCTGATGAAAATGACCCTGGGGAGCTTGCCCTGAAACGGTCTCTCCCTTCCGAGGGATCACCTCCTCGGACTTTGAGTCATGCGGGGTCGGTAGTTCCGACGCCACAAGGGTCTCCGCAGAGGTCTCCTTTGAAAGAACAGGTACCCCAGGCAGCGTTCCTTATTCAAATTCCACCCGGTCAGCAGACTCTGTCGGAGTCTCGGCTCCTTGTAGGCCCCTTGGCCGACGAGTCTACTTTGGCTTCTTCTCCTCAGCGCGGCGAACCCGACAGTGGGGACCAGTCCCGTATAGGACGGGATCAACCCTCACCGTCGGTGGAACCGGCTGTGGCGGTGTCGGTCGAGGGCGGTGCTTGCAGGACCTCGACTCCGGCATTGGGCTCTGAGTTTGTCGGTTTGAATCCGGATGATACGCCTACTATGCCATCTTTGCCACAAATTAACCTAATTTCTCCGTCTCCGGTGTCGGGGGCCCCGGCCTTGGCTGAGGAGCCTCAGGGAGGGGCTGCTTCAGATGACCCCTCGACTTCTCATTCGGGGCAACCGACTATTTCTGCTGATGAAGCGGCCGTCTTTTTATTTCCGGACGTGCCGTCTTCTGTAACTGGGGCAAATTTGCCTCCGGTTTTTCATCCGAATACGTATTCGAATGTTGAAATTCAGCCTACTACTCAACCTGAATTGTCACAGATGACTTTTTCTTTCCGAAATTCTCAGGGACAACAGCAAAACGCATCAGCAGTGGTGCAGACGTCTTTATTGTTCCCTGCTCCGGAGGTTTTGAATAAAATTGTTCAGGATACTTTAGATTCTTTGCAAATTCCTCCCCTCCCCCAGGTTGCAGCCCCTCCTGTTTTGGTGGGTTCCAGGCCTCCTACTTTTCGGGGTGAATTTCAATTTTTACGTGAGCAGCCTATACAGCCTTCTTTTCAGCCACGCATGTCTGCACCGCCTCGCATGCGGGCCCCTGTGGGTCCGTCTAGGTCGGCGCCTTCGTCGCCTCCACCGCGAGCTCCGGTGCCTCTATGGTCTGTTCAAAATCAACCGACTTGGCGAGCAGAGCAAGCGCGAGATCCAGTTTTTTCACATTCAGCTCTAAATTTTCGAACGCCCGGGTTGGGATCTCTTCCGGTAGCGGCACGCACGTGTTTTTCTGATGCGTTTTGGCAGCGTATGCCACCAGTTTCTCAAATTTCGCAACTTGCGGTGCTCGCATATTTTGGTTTTGACGAAGATTCTATTGCTAGCTGGATTGGGCACCCAAAACCCTGGTACGCTATCGAAGTTGCTTACGCCTTGTTTTCAAACGGTGATTTGCCCATTCACCAAATTTTTCAGATTTTCTTTCCAGAAAATTTTCCGTTGGGGGAACTTCGGCCTCCGGTGGCTGCTACTCCCTCCAAGGGTTTGGGTCTGTCTCCGGACCCTTTGTTTGCGACTTCGCCGGTCTTTTCACGGCCTTCTCGTTCTTCTTCTGTCCCGGCCTCTCGCGCTACGGCGCGGGTTAGCTCGGACGAGGCGCCGTCCACATCTGGACAGCCTGGGCCATCAGCTGCTGCGGTGGCTCGGGAGCCTCCTGAACTTGTTTCTACCGAAGTACAAACTAGGCCTCATAGATCTTTTCCTGAACATCCTCCCCCACCGTTGCCGTCTTTGCACTTGGACATTCCGGTGCAACAGTTGACTTTGAATGACCCTGCTCCTGTGCCCAACAATGTTCAAATTTCTTATCCTGAGGGCCATTTTCTAAATTTTGGTAGTTTGGTCGCAGAGTCGCTGGGTGAACCTGTCCCTTGGGACCAGTTCACTACAGATCGCTTGCTGGTTCACAATTACAAAGCAGCGTATTTGACTGAAAAGCCCACTCCTCGTTTCAACGCGGCACCTCCGCCGCATGAGCGTAGTCGCGCGGGTTTTTGTCTAGGTTCTGAGGTTATGTGCATGAAACCAGTGCCGACGCGACTTGACCTCAAGGGGGATGACCACATGCTCACCCCGCCATTTACGGGCCCTCAGGATACTGAGCCAAATTTTCATGAGGCTATTTGGCGGTCTATCATGACAAATCCAAGGGCAATTCCGTTTAAAGTTCATTCCGAATTTGAATGGCAGGTGGCCTATCTACCGGATTTTTCGGCCCAAACTGGCCCTTTTGCTTTGAATCCATTTTTTACGCGTTCATACAGATTTTGGGAAACTCATTTTCGAACTTTGCCTGAACCACCTTTTGCTCTTTCAGAATCGGTCATGAACCGGTGGTTTGATCTTATTCGTGGGATATATCCAGCGGTTCAGCCAAAAATTTGGTGGGAAGAAGTTTTGCAAATTGAGCCTCCTGGACATCGTGTCCATACAGAAACTTTTGATTATTGGAAATTGTGCGTTCATTTTCCTGAATTTCGTCATGAAGGGCAAATTGTTTTTGAATCATGCATGTTGGTCGGATTTGGGCCTTTTAAGGTCACGGCGCTAGCCGATGTGGTTGCCAAGATTTTTCCTTTTATAAATATTTATCCCTCTATGTTTCGCTTTCAGCCGGCGGCCGCGTTAATTTCGCTTTGGCAACATCGTTCTGCAAATTTAGCCGCTGAGGTTGATCGCATTGTTGAAGAGGCCAAAGGGCACGTTTTGTTGCTTCCTGAAAATTTGAATTTTTATGAGCCAGTTACGCTTTTTCAAGGTGCAGAAGACCCGCTTTCTAACATGTTCCGAGTCGAGCCTGAGAATGTGCCAGGCGCTGACGGGTGGGTGCAGCTTTGGGGTTACTATTTTCGTACATCGGAGCAGGCGTATCAATTTCGGAAACTTTTTTATTGGGCATGTCTCCATGCTCCGGCTGAATACTGCGCGCAACTTTTGAATCCTTTTTACTGTAAGTATGCGGCAGAACATATTTTGCATTGGTTACCTTCAAATTCTGTTTTTCGCCGTCTGTGGCAAGGTGAAGGTATGCATGTGAAAGCCTATGTCATGCTTGAGGTTCTGCGCGCAAAGGCTAAAGCTTGCCCATTGTTTCGTAAATTTTTACTTGACTCTGGCACCCGCATCTTGGCTGAGGCTACCCAGGACACCTATTGGGGTGTTGGGGCCACGCGCCGTGACCTGCGGCGCATGCCACATGCCCAACTCCGACAGCATGTTTTCTCAGTGACTTCACGTGGTCAAAATTGGTTAGGTCGCTTGTTAATGTTGATTCGGGCGGAACTGTTCCCAGGTTTGCCTCGCCAATTAGTGCAGGCTTGGGATGAACATCAGCGGGCCATACGGGAGGCGGTCCAACGCGCTCTCCAATAATTTCGTCGCGTGTTATAGTGTTGTGCCCCGTTTATTTGTTTACTTATTGTTTCACTTTTCGCCGTAACATGTCTTTAAAATTTTAGCTGGGTGGGGGGTAATGGGGTCTTACCCATCTCCTTTTTAATCTTTTAACTTTTAATTTTTACTACGACTTGCTTGATCTTTTCATTGTTTTCTGAGATTCTTAAAAGCTAGATTGTAATTTTTGCTTAGGCTCTCTTGGCCTCTTGTAATAATTATAATGATAAATTTTGTTTTTCTTGAACTCTTTTGATGTTCTGGATATCTCTTTCGTTGAATTTTCGGTTTAACCTTCCTTAGAGTTGTCTATTAGAACAAAGTCTTTTGATAACATTACTTTACTGGACTCTTTGATACGTATATACGTACTTTGACCTTTTGATCTCTTTAGAATAAACTTGTTTTCTTTCCTCCCTGTTCCTCTAGTTTCTGTTGATTTCTATTTTTCTTGATTCTAAAATTTCTAAATTTGCAAGTCGTGGTCTACTTTTTACTTTTACACTTTTTATTGGACTTTTTCTAATTTTTTGGGCTCCTACCTTTTCTCACTCTCTTTTAGAGTGGTACCCCGCGGGTCGTCGCGACCTCCGTATGCCGGGTGGGAGGGCCGCACGCTCGGTACCATTCTTTTCTATTTTTAGATTCCGTTTCAAGTAGCCTTTTTGAGTTTTTCTTTGAATTCGCACAGGTCTTTGTGCCGGTGCCTCCATATGCTGGGGCGTACCGACACTCTGGTCTGGAGCTTTTTCCAAATCTTAGGTGGGGCTGTACTTGTGTCGTCTATATTATGTTGTGCTTATTTTCTTGCATAATCCTGCCATTTTATTAATCAGATTCCATTTGTGCTTTATTTGTTGGCCTTAAATTTTTGTTTTTGTTCTAGATTTTGTGTTCGTCTAATCATGTCTACTGTCCGGTGCCACTCCCCCCCTGTTGGTGCGCAGGTGTGCTCCCAATGGTGATTGGTGTCTATGATGGATCTGAGTGGTGGTTGCGGCGCAGCTTTCGTCTGGCTGCTGGTGGGGTCAATCTGGCCCATTGTGATTTGGCCGCCGGTTGTGAGGGTGTGGGCTTGGCTGTTCACACAGGCTGGTTCCCCTGTTTTGGTGCTATTACTGGTGCACCGGATTTTCCGGTAACTTTACATCTGTTTTGCCATTTGTATGGCCGTGACTTTTCTACTGTATGGGTGCTATGTCTATGCGGGTATGGCCGCGCCTTGCCTGCGCGTTCCCTTGACTAGGCGGGGGCCTAACCGTCTTGGGGTTCCTTTGGACTGTGAACGGACTGTGCAGGAGGGGTTGCAGGGCCTCCTGTTTTCCTGACTGCCCGGTCCTGGCGTTGGCAGGGGGCTCTACGGCGGTCGTAGGCCCACCTGCTGGGTACGTGCGCTCCTGTTCTGACTGTGCCTACATTGCTGACCCGGTTGGCGGTCGGTTGTTGGGCCTTCTGGTTTGTCTTGCCATCCTGACTTGGTTTCTTGATGGCCCGGGGTTCCTGGCCAACTGTCGACTGGTGGTCCAGCATTGACTTTTGGGCTCTTCCATCCTGTTGTGGCAGCCAAGTCCAGAGTGAACTGTTGCTGGATTTTGAGATCTTGGGATCGCTGTGCGGTGCTGAAGTGAATACCGCTGTCCTTTCCCTGGCACACCTGCTGACACTTTCCAGTCACCCTTGTATTTTGCTGTTGGTTGTGGTATTTTTTCGGGTTCTGTCTGTCGTATATTTTACATAGTTAATTGGGAGGGAGCCTCGGGACAAAATTTTTCTTAAAATTGGGGTCGTTTGATTGTTTTCTGATTTTTTCTCATGGGTGCCCGCTACCTCGGCTTGGCCGTTGTAATGTATATATTTGGTGCCGGGCTAGTAGATTTTTTCACTTTTCTTTTTCTTAACTGTTTTTACTCATATGTTTGATTTACTGACTGTCACTTTCGCCTATTTTTCTTAAAATTTTTCTTTTTCTTTCTATCTCTAAATACGCAGCTAGGCAAGTACTCTCTAGTTTACCCTATATTGTTTATCTTGGCATTGCTACTACGGTTTTGTACTAATCCACCTCTCTATAATTACCTTGTCTGCAATTTTGCACAATATATATTGTCTTTTGTCATTCTTTCTATGCATATATATATATTATTATATGGTTTATATATTTTCTCCTTTCGTGGTTTTCTTCAATTGGGGTGTTTTTCGTATGCTATGTGGCTTCGGACGGTTCTCTACTTTAGGATGTTGTTTTGTAGTTGTGTTGTATTGTCATAGATGTTGTCAAAAGTAGTTGTCAAAAGTTGTCGTTGTCGAAAAGTAGTCTCAATTAAGTTTGAGTAGTTTTACCGTAGTCCGGTCAGCATGTCGAGAATGTGTTTGCTCGACCGAGGTCTGATGCATGTGCATCAAAAATATTTTATTTTTACGTAGAATTTCTAAACACTGTTTTACCTTACTAGTACGTAGTATACCTGTGATAATTCCTTTTTACCTTTTTCTAACCGGTCAAAACCCGTCCGAGGCCGCCCGGGGGAAAAGAGGGGGTATTATGTGAAGATAGCGTGCACTAAAGATAGATATTTCGTGAAGTTAGCACGCATTTCTAAATTATGGAATTATTTGAGAAATGTTCAATTTGACAAACGCTCAGCGTTTTGGTGACTCTTGTCTGAAACTGTCGGTACTTTAGCTAAATTCTCATTAGGTTCACGCTTGAACAAGGCAGTTGAGTTTGGGTTGAGTCGAGAAGTGGTCGGGGAATTCAAGCGGGTTCGATCCGATTTTTGGGGTTCGCGCATTTATCGTCTAGTTGCGAAGTTTAGGGTATTTTGTGACGTTTTGGCGCTATAAATTTATTCAAGTTTATGTTTGAAAAGTAATGTGAAATATTTGCATTGTTAGTTTGATTTTATAGTTTCTGGAGTCTTGCTGGCTCATTTGTGAAAGTTGACAGTAAAATTACTTGTTGTTAAATATTCTTTCTTAGGCAGACTTAGGGCATTTTCTATCGGCATCACACACCACACAGTTACCTAGTGATCTAGTCTTATCCTAAATTATAGATAGTCAACTCGTTTTATTCGAGAGTAGTACATTTTACTAACAGACGTAGACTCGAACTTCAC
Source organism: Trissonchulus latispiculum (assembly GCA_030248195.1). Lineage (NCBI taxonomy): Eukaryota > Metazoa > Nematoda > Enoplea > Enoplida > Ironidae > Trissonchulus > Trissonchulus latispiculum. The sequence goes on from JASAND010013629.1 coordinate 66,910, forward strand.
AACAGGATGAAGATAATTTTAACGATGAAAACATTTCAATTGGAAATGCACTTGTGGATTTAATAATGTGATATGCTAAATGCTAATAACTTACAATTGCTTTATTTTAATTTGTTGCTTTAAAAATTGAAACTTTATTTTTTTGGGGGTGTTTTTAAAAAGGGGGGTAGGGGGGGGGGTTTTGGTTTGGGAGGGAAAAGGAAAATTTGAAATTTAAAAGGTTTTAACCAGCTGAATTGGCGGCGTGGGGCGGTGCCATATTGAAGAGAGGCTACAATGCATTTTCGAGAGTGTTGGGTTTTCTTTTTGTTTTTGTTTTTTGTGTTTTGTGGGTTGGTTTTTTTTGGGGGGGAAATTGTTTTTGAAAAAAATTGGGGGGGGAAATATGGGGGGGGTGGGGGGGGGGGGGGGGTTGTTGTTTTTTGCATGCGGGGTTAATGAATTTTTGTTTTGGTGGTTGTTTTGTTGGGGGGGGGATTGAGTAGGGTGGGTGTGGGTGTTAAAGGTGTTGTTGGTAAAGTGGTCGCTTGCCAAAGTTGGGAAAAGTTGGCAAAATCCAGGTTGCGCTTACATTTTAGCTAATTTCTTTATAACGAACAGCGATTTTATAATAATTAAAAAACAGTCCCCAGCTATTTGATAGTGGAATCGAATGATTTGGCCGACGCCTCACGAAAAGATTTACTTTAGTCTGCAAAAAATCTGGAAAATTAAATTACTTCGAAAATGCAGTATAATAATTTCCGAAAACTAAAGTTAGGTTCACGGTATTCATTAGAAAGAGAAGATGTAAAGCTTCATTTCGATATAAAAATGGCTTATTAACTCCAAGGAGTGAATGAGTAATAAGGGTTCAAATTTGATGTCTCCAAAAGGAATCACCACCTTAAGATGCTGGTTCGGGTTCGTGTATTTTTGGGTTTTAAAAGCGCAATTGTCGTTGAAATTTATTCAAATTTGCTACAATTACATTATTTACCCTATAAAACATGTTAGAAAAGTCGCGGCTTGAAAATTTGAGTTTTGGAGAAATTAGCTTTATTCCGCCATAACTTGCACTGTGACCACCCTACATGGATGAACGTATAGTCATTCGAATCCTCTCACCAAGACCTACAACTTTGCTCTTGAAAGTTTTCTTCGATTCCTTAAGGTTTAAGAGATAACAGCGAAAATTGATTTTCGAGGTTCAAAACCGGCCATTTTTCGAAAAATCAAATATTGCAAGATTTCGACAGCTTCAACAGCGCTTGTCCGTCGGTCAAGTATTGTCCATATTTGTGGTCCTAAAGGACATCTTACGCCCAAAGGAGAGCTCTCTGCGGGATCTCTGCCGGCGCACAGCAGCGAAAATATGAAATTTCGAAAATCGCAACTAGATTGTTTTGAACACGGATTTCTCTCAACTCATGCAATCAATTAAAAAAACGGCTTCACACACGTATTTTTGAGACAATTGCCGAGGGCTTTTTTTCAAGGTTTTGCATTTTTACTTTCAGTTCGAGAGAAATAAGCGTCCAAACTTGAAAATTTTTACGAAAATCGGACAAAAGTTACGTTTTTCTCAAAATCTTGAGCTTCTTTAATGGTTAAACAATTTCAGAAAAAAATAGCCCTCGGGAAGACGTTTCTTTTGAAGCCTGAACTGGTCACTTTTCGTTAGCTTTCCCACATTTCGAGAAATCCATGTTCAAAAATTGTTTTCATGTTATTGCAAGTCGTTGTTCAAATATCATGTTGTTCAAGCCGAACAGTTGAAATGAGACAGCTAGACTGTACCTAGCTGTAACAAGCACATTCTAAGCTTTAAAATGATATAAAAATTATTGTTGAACTCCAAAAATTGAACAAATTACAGTCTTTCAAAATTTGCTGCAAATACCCGAACCAGCACCTTAAGGTGGTAGTACCACTACCGGGATTTTCTACTTAATTTTTCCATCGATGAAGCAATCTTGACAAAACATTGGATAAAGCAAAACTGGTTGACAAACTATCTTTGCGCAAAATCTTGGTGTCAGAGAACGCATAGTTGGCTAGCCACCATCGTGGCTTTGCGCATGCGCAAATGGTCAAAATTTTATTTAAGGTGGTAGTACCACTACCGGGGTGGACTTTGAACAAATACTGTGAACTAAAAGCTTAATCAATCGCTTTGAATTTTGGCATAATTGTTCTTTATTATGTTTTGCATCAGATGAGCTGATCTACGACGCTGCGGGGACTGGCTTGCTGTCTACACAATAGGAAATGTATTAAAAGCTTTAAACTTAAATATCTCCTTCAATCCTTTATGAAATCATTTGAGAGTTTCAGTATATGGTTAGTTTACATATACGCTCAGGCCGTTTTTTTAGTTTTTCGTAAAAGTGAGTTTTCTGTTTTTTAGCGTGTTTTGAAAATTTGTAAAATTTATATCTTGCTTAATATTGCGTTTTTCCAAAAACCAAGAAAACGGCCTGAGCGTATGCTGATGCAAAACATATTTGGAAAATTTGGTCCATTTTGACTGAAGGAGTGACGAGAAAATCAAAAACAAAAATTCTGTAATTTTTCATTGTTTGCTTTGGTTTTCGAAATTTCCAATGCTTTCAAGCAGCTGCAAAGTGCTTTCTATTAAATAATGCACATAAATAACGCAAAAGGAACCGTTAAAACCCAATAGTTTTGATTTTCGGATATACTGGTTTTACTTTACATTATGTGTGCAAACGGTCAACGTAATTGAGCAACATCAGCTATATATCAGCTATTCAGCTTCAACCGCTTGTAACTTTTGATAGAAACCACGTACAGAAGAGATATGCACATCATTTTAAAGCTCTTTTTATGCTCTTTCACATGGCAGATTCAAATTTAGGATACAAGGCTTAAATGAAATTTTGATTATTTCCGCATGCGCTAAGCCATGATGGTAGCTAGCAAATTATGACCTCTCAGACACCAAAATTTTATGCAAAGATAGCCTGCCAACCAAACGTGCTTCACCACTAGTTTCGTCATGTTTGCTTCATTTATGCCATGATTAGGTCGAAAATCCCGCTAGTGGTACTACCACCTTAAGCTTCGGATATTAAATTTTACTGAACTACGTGAAAGAGCGCAAAAAGCGCTTTAAAATGATGTGCATATCTCTTCAGTACGTGGTTTCTATCAAAAGTTACAAGCGGTTGAAGCTGAATAGCTGATATATAGCTGATATAGCTGAATTACGTTGACCGTTTGCGCACTCAATGCAAAGCAAGAACAATTTGTCCTAAAATTCAATCAATTGTGTTTTAACGGTTGTCGTTGTGCTACTTATGTGTATTATTTAACACAAAACAGTTTGTATTGTAAATTAAAGTAAAACAGCATTGTAAATTCCCAAAACCAAAGCAAACAATGAAACGTTGCGAATTCTTTGTTTTTGATTTTCTCGTCATTGCTTCAACCAAACTTGACCAAATTTTCCAAATATGTTTAATATCTGCGTACACTCAGGCCGTTTTCTTTGTTTTTGGAAAAACGCAGTAGTAGGCAAGATATAGAATTTACAATATTTCAACATGAGCTAAAAAATCGAAAATGCACTTTTCCGAAAAACTAAAAAAACGGCCTGAGCGTATACACTAATACAGCTTACATGGAAAATTTCAAACAAATCCATAAAGGAATGTAGGAGATATTTAAATTCAAAACTTTTAATACATTTCCTCTTGTGTAGACAGGAAGCCAGCCCCCACATCTTTGCAGGCAAGCGCATTGGATGCAAAACATGATAAAGAACAAAAGAGCCAAATTTCAAGCCGATTGATTAAGTATTTAGTTCACAGTATCTGTTCAAAGTCCACCCCGGTAGTGGTACTACCACCTTACGTAACGTGTTGTCTATCTTGTAAAGTCCAACAGTAGCATGAACTAGTTTAGTTCTATCCAGCTTGACATTTCAAAAAAGTGAATTTCTGACAAATGAAGTTCTTACTTGTGGCATGTTTCTGACTAAAGAAATTTTGACAAATGAAATTCTGACTAAAGAAAGTAGACGGTTTCTTACGTTTCAAAATTATTTCCCTTTGCTATTGCGAAAATATGACGAAAAAATGATCACGGAAGGGATGTTTCTGTGGGGGACCTCAGCGAAATCGGAGAAAAAAATTTTTTTCGAACCATAAGGGGGATTAGACATTGTTTTTAAACTCGTGAACTTGAATCCCAGTTCAAGTCCAAAATAAGGTCAATAATGAGTCAGAAAGTCTATAATACAGTTAAAAACGTGCATTTTTCGCACCTAAAAATACCCAAAATTTTTGGCCGTTTTTGCGACTACCACCCCCTTCTCCCATTTGGGGGTGCCTTCCCCCCCCCAAAATTTGTGGGGGGGGGATTGAGAAAATGGCGGGGGGGGGGGCTCCAGAGGGGCCTCCCCACCCCCGCCTTACACCTATGGGCCCTGCCCTGCCCTCCTTGGCATTTTCCTACGGGGATGCAGATGTGTAATTGGTGGGGGCGGGGGGGGCATAGGTGTGTTAGGGGGGGTAACCCCCACCCCCTAAAAATTTTCAACCCCTACCTAAAGTTTTGAAAATTTTTAGCCGAAAATTCCAAATTTTTCGAAAAATTGTTGAAAATAAGCGAAAAATTTCTAAAGTTTGCTTAAATTACGCTAAAAATCGCTAAAAATTTCTTAAAATGGAGAAAATTTTTCAGTTTTTGGACGAAAAACCGATTTTTCGGCTTTCGACGACCCCCCCTCGAAAATTTTTCTTGCCCCTCACCCCAAATTGACTTTTGGCGACTCCCCCCTCCCCCTTTTTTCGCGAAACCCCCCTCCCTACTTTTTTCAAACACCCTCCCCCACTTTTTTCGCCAGCCACACCTAGGGGACCGAGAGCCGCCAGTCGTTTTTCCAACCCCCCCCCCCCCACATTTTACCGAAAGTTAGAAGAAGAGGTAGCGAGAAGACGGACAGGGATGTACCTCAAGATTTTATGGGGTACGCAAACAAGGATTTTGGCTGCTAACTTCTAATCAGCCAAGAGATAGCTAACCAAGTTTTCGTCGTGAATATGTTAGAGTTGTAAGGCGGGTGGTGGGGGGTATAGGTGTACCTTGTACGTTGGGGCAGGGGGTAGCCGAAATTAGGGTGGGTGGGGTCAGCATCATAGTTTCCTTTGGGGGGGGGGTATCCCCCCAAAATTTTCGACCAAGTTTACCCCTCCTCCAGTTTTTTTGAGTTACATTCCCCCAACTTTTGGCTACTCCCCCCAACTCCCCCCATCGATTTTTGGACCCAAAAAGTTAGCAAAATTTGGTCGAAGACATTTTTTGAAAATTTTTTCTAAAATTTTGACCTAAAATCGCTTTAAAACCGTGCAAAAACACTTAAAGCGTTAAGAACAAGCTTTATTTTGATGAAAAAAGGGCTAAATTACAGAAAATTTTGCATTTTTGGTTATTTTTCGAAATTTCTGAGGTCCGAATTCGGGGGGGGGGCGGGGCATAGGTGTACCACCTGTTTGGGTTGGGTGGGGAGTAGAAGGTCCAAATTTGGCTCGGGGGACCCCACCCAAATCCGAAATTTGGGGGAGGGGGACCATAGTTTCCCTGGAACTTTGGGTCTCGGGGGGGGTAAATCTTGGCCGAGCTCCGAAATGTGATGGGGTACCCCCCAACCCCCCCAGAATTCGGACCTCTGAAATTTCGAAAAATGGCCAAACATGCAAAATTTTCTGTAATTTAGCCCTTTTTTCATCAAAATAAGGCTTGTTCTTAACGTTTTAGGTGTTTTTGCACCGTTTTAAAGCGATTTTAGGTCAAAATTTTAGAAAAATTTTTCAAAAAATGACCATTTTTCGACCAAATTTAGCTAACTTTTTGGGTCCAAAAATCGTTGGGGGGGGTTCGGGGGGGTAGCCAAAAGTTGGGGGAGGGTAAGTCAAAAAATCTGGGGGGGGGGGTAAATTTGGTCAAAAATTTTGGGGGGGGATCCCCCCCCCCCCAGGAAACTATGAGGGGGACCTCCCTAAACTGTACCCAAGTTTTTTGGCTAAAAATGCTCCTTTTTCGATGTACAGTACATTAAACATACTCAAAAGCTTCTGTCAATAGTTTTCGTATGCGAAAATAGGGCTTGAAAATTGACAAATTTGTGCTAAAATATGCCTAAATTAGCCCAGATTGTGGTTTATAATTGCGTATATTACCTTTTAATTGCTATAAATAACCATCTTTAGCTCTTTATACCTGATTTATAGCCATTTTTTCGAATTTTTTTCAAAAATTTTCAGAAATTGCAAAAAAAATTTTCAAAAATTTTGCAATTTTTACCTGGTTTGGACCCAATTTTAGGCGGGGAGGGGGGTTTGAGCTCGGCTCGGGGGGAGTAGTTGAGGTCAGGTAGGGGGAGGGGGGTCTGGCCTCTCCGTGGGGGGGTCTCACAGGGGGCAAACTGTAGCCTGGTACACCTATGGGCGGGGGGGGGGTTGGGGGGCAGTTTCACCGGAAATTTTGGTTGGGGGAGGGTAAACTCCGAAAATTTGGTGGTCGACTCCCGAAGTGATGGGGAGTACCCCCCTCCAACCCCCCCCAAAATTCCGACCTCAGGAAATTCAAAAAATGGCACATAAACGCGAAATTTTCTGTACTTTAGCCCTTTTTTCATTAAAACAAGACTTGTTTTTATCGTTTTAGGCGTTTTTGCACGGTTTCAAAGCGATTCTAAGCCAAATTTGAGAAAGTTTTTTCAAAAAATGACCTTTTTTGGCAAAATTTAGCTAACTTTTTGGTCCCAAAAAGTGCTGGGGGAGGGTAACCAAAAGTGGGGGCAGGGAAAGTAAAAAATCTGGGAGGGCGTAAAGTTGGTCGAAAATTTGGGGGCGGGGGTACAAAATTTAGGTAAATCTAGGTAAATCAAAAAACCCGATCTAGGTACCTTTTTTGAGATGTCATGTGCCATTGAAAATGCAGCATCAAATGGGGAGTATATTCAGGGTGCAAATTTGGCCCGGTTTGTAGGGAATTGATTCCAGGTTTACGATAACCAATGTATATATTTATCTATGCGTTTCAGGTTAATTATTACAGTCTCTGGTTGTATATGATTTCATTTGGGTTCAAACATTCTCCAATTTTCCATGCATTGCTGTTTTCCAAGCCTGCAAATTTGCATATTGCACCTTGCTTTATAATTTGCAGCTTAGAAAATTCCTGTTGCATGAGAAAATTCGTATATACAACGTATACGTACTTACATGTCTGTACCACCGGATCCGACAGATTTCTTTGGGTAAGTTGTGCGACATTAAAGTCATTCAAAGTGGAGAACGCATAGAGACGCATGTCGACGTGTGTAGACGCGCGTCGACGCGTCGAATTGTATCATGCTGTTTTAACCGTTTAAACCTAATTGTAATATATTCGTGAACGCATGCAGAAGCCTTAAATACGCGCGTTGAGTTTGATTTTTAGTGTAGAACCTGTTTCATTTCTGAATATATACAAGAAATAAAATGTCCTCCCCAAAAGCCAAAACGCATTTCAGAGTTTCTAAAGGAATATAAGTAAACATGGAACGTGTAAAATGTTAAATATTGTCGGTTGTAAATTAGAATAAGACAAGCATGCATGTATATATTCAAGCGGGAAAAAACCCACTCGCCAATGCGGGAAAAACCCACCCTCAGTGTGGGCTTACCGGTATGAGCTATCTATGATTTTAATAGCCTATCTTGAAGAGCATCCAAAATAACCCTGGAGGTTGTATTATTGTAGCTCCCGCTGCTTCTCTGCAAATTTTTGGAAGTTCGGGTCGGACCAAGTGCCGAAATTTGGCAAACTTTGCCGGGCCACCCTGAACTACTGGACAGCCTAGACCAGCGGATTATATATGGCCACCGGCCACCGTTTATGGGAAACTGGAACGACCGCCATTTAAAATAACACATTCATTATATATAAAATACATTATACATGTGTATATATACAAAGAAAAACATCTACGTATACTTACCAAACTGTTGTACTTTGGCAGACTTCCAATTAATCACAAATTTAAGGATTTTTCTCATCGCATGAAAACGTTTGACCAAAGTTTGATTAAAGGACTGGAAAATGTGATGAAAAGTGCTAATGCACATCCAGCCTTTAACCAACCCACAATCAAAACGTTATAACTAACTCCTGATCTGAACCTAAAACAATAAAGGTAAATTTGTAGCAACAATAGATTTCGGCTGTTTTTCTCCCCACCAACGATGGAAAAACACACCGGCGGGGAAACTCACAGTGCTAAAATGATCCCAGATGTTCTGCAGAGCACTATATAATTAAAGGTTGTTTCATTATTTTCGGTCAACCTAAATGTATTATACAAAAATCCGGAGGGGGCATAGGTGTAACGGAGATTAGGGTGAGGAGGGAGGTTCACCCAACTTAAGTAAAGTTGGTAAACTTGGGTAAAGTTGGTCGAAAATTTTGGGGGGGGGATACCACCCCCCAACCCCCCCCCAAGGGAAACTATGGGGACGTCCATAGGTGGACAAGGGGGGGTATTTCCCCCCCCCCCTCGCCGAAGTCGCTCACAAGGGGTCACGAAATTGCTCCCACAAGGGGTAAGAAAATTGCCAAAAAAATTGGTTTTACAACCAAAATTTCCGGCTACGCCGGAATTTTTCACGTAAAATCATTATTTGTCGCTAAAAAAACTTCCAAAAACGTTGTTTTTGCTAAAAATCGCTGTTTTTCGTTAAAAAACTGCAAAAATCGCTTAAAAATCGCTTTCAAAGATGCTCATACGAAAAATTGCTGCCACAAGGGGTAACGAAATTTGCTTCCACAAGGGTCAGTGAAATATGACCACCCGTTCAGGTATGAGGACGTCCCCCCAAAAAGTTTGGGGGAGGGTTGAAAAAAGGGCTGGGCGGGCTATCCCCCCCCGCCCCGCCTTACACCTACATGAGGGGATTCCGACGGAGGATGGGGAGGGGGAGGGGTGTCTGTTGTCCAAAACTGTCCAAAATTTTTTTGCCATTTGTGGCCATAGGTGTACCTTGAGAAATCGTTGGGGGAGGGGGTAGCCGACAGTAGGGTGGGTGGGGTCAGCCGTTTTGAGGCGGGGTTGGGTCCGGATAAATCGAATCTGGGGGGGGGGGGTAAAAAATTTTTTAGTAAAAAATTTAGAAAAAATTCGCAAATTTGCTAAAAAAGCGTTATTTCCAACTAAAAATCAAAAATGTTTCTTCATTTTTGCTCATTTATTCGAAAAAACTGGTTTTTTTGCAAAAATTTCGAATTTTTACTAACTTTGACGCAAAATTTTCAAAATTTTGAGGGTGGGGTCGGCACTTTTCCATTTGGGGGGAGGGGTTCCCCCCCCATCCCCTCCCCCAGGTACACCTATATTTGTGGCCACTTCTTGGCCACACACCTGGGGGGGGGTGGCAAAATCTGAAATTCTGGGGGAGTCGCCAAAATTTGTCATTCTGGTGACCAAACCCCCCCCGGCCCCCACCCCACACACATCTACGACGCCCCCCCCCCAACCCCGGTAAATACACCTATGGTTGTGATACGCCCCTGATGCGTTTAACTAGCTAATGCAGTCACGTGACACTGTGAACCGAACAGCCAAAAGTTCCAGTTGCGTACCAGGTATTTTTAAAAGGTACACGAAAAATGAGGTGCGGTACGCGAAAGTACGCGGAATTTTGTATAGGTACACGAGCATTTGCATTTGCGTACCTCTTGAATGGCTGCTAAGTGAACGCGCATCACATTTTTGGGGTCCTCCGGCTCCGTAGTCGCGCCCACGGCGCGAAACTTAGCCAAAAATGGGGTATTTTAGGGTAAATTCTGCAAATGTTTTCAAAAAAGTCCAAATTTTTGGCTTAAAGTGTTTATTATTGCGAGAAGGACACGTTTTTAACAGTTTTATGGACTTTCTGACTCAATATTGACCTTATTTTAGATTTAGAAACGTGTTGTCAATTAAGTTTTCGAGTTTAAATAAAACCGCTGTCTAATGTCAAAATTGCTTCATGGTTGAATATTTTTTGGCATTGGCAATGGCTGAAAATGGGATTTTTGGCATTGGGGGAGGTTTGGGAGGTCTAAAAAGGGGCCCCCTCCAAAATTCCGGAGGGCCCCCACCCCAACCCAAATCCCCGTTACACCTATGGGGGGAGGCGGGAAGGTACTGGGCGCCCCATCAGAATCAGAAATCGGTTCCTCCTCACCCGCAGACTTGGGTCGCCCCCCCCCCACCAGCCGAGCTCAGACCCCGCTCCCTCCCTAAAATGGGGTCCAAGCAAGAGAAAAAATGCTAAATTTTCGCAAAATTTTTTGCAATGTTTCAAAAATTTTCTGAAAAAATTGTCTAGAAACAGTTATAAACGCTAAAAAATAGGTTTTAAAACGCAATACGAGTGGTTTTTTATTAGATTTATAGAGATGGGGGGAAAAACCCACATTTTCGGATTTTGGCTGGAACTTTTTTATTATAAGGGCTATCTGAGAACTTTATATACCATCGTACTTGGCGTACTTAGAACTTTCTTTTAAGCCTATTTGCACTTCTCTAGGTTGTACCGTTAGAGCGGTATAATGCAAAAAGTAGCGGGGGAAAAAACCCAAATGGGGGGAAAATAAACCCACCCCTTACAGATCTTAAAAATTGTTGTATCGCAATTCTGACACTTCCAGTGTAAAATTCAACCCTTTTTTAGTTAGTATGAACCAAAAAACCCGATATAAGTAGCTTTTTTTGAGATCTCATGTGCCGTTGAAAATGCTGCATCAACTGGCCAGTTTCATAAAGTTTAACACATAAACATAGGGCAATTTTTGAAAAATGCTAAAAATGATGTAATTTGATAAAACTTGTTATTCTATCGTGTAGAGAATGGTTTGTTATGTAGAATTGGCTGTTAAGGTGCTGGTATCGCTTTGTGTAAATTTGACCCTATAGGCTTTAATTCTTTATGAAAGTGGATGAAACTTTCCAAATATACTATTTCGGTGCTCATTAACATTCTGGGACCAGTCCCGCATTTTTAGGTGCAAAGATAAGAAATTTTTGGTTTTTGCCATTATTCTCTCAGCACATAGTCGAGACACCAGATTGGTTGGTATGGCTGGAAAGAGGGCACAAAAATGAACATTTTTGCTTTTACAACTTTTGAGCTATCTCTAGTGGTTAAGTCAGTATAAGCAAAAAACGATTTTTGGGGTCCAAAAATGGCCGTTTTCGAGAAAATCAGTTTTTTCAAAATCACTGCCAAATCGTACGGACAATTTTGGTTTATTTATACTCAATCGATACACCGTCCAATTGCGCGTTTTATTAATACCTATTCGCTGGAGTTTGTTGCTCTAAGCTGGAGATTTGGCCGAAAAACCATTTTGGCAAAACTGCGATTATTTTGTTTTGAACATCGATTTCTCAAACACTACCCAATGGATTCGCGTGATTTTTGGCAGAATGAGAATTCGCACTATTGCGGAGGGACATTTTTCTTGGTTTGAGCTAAAACATCTCCAGTTGCGAGAAAACTCAATGCAAAGTTGCAAAATTTCGTGCCACCGCACATTTAATGGATTTTCTTGTCCGTTAAGACCTGCTGAGCCAAATCCAAAAAATTGTCCCTCGGCCCACATGTCCTGTATAGGACAGCACAAGAAAATATTTTGGCCGATTCCACAGTTTTGAGAAATCGATGTTCAAAAATTTTTGGTCTGTATTCAACCTGTCAGATGTCAGTATGTCGGAAAATTTTAGCTATGTTCTGCGGATTTTTACTAGTTTCGTACTGTCATGAGAATCTGCAGATTATAAGCTTTAAAATGATGTATAAAGCTCTTTCCAACTCACACAATTGCGAAAGTTATGGTGTTTCAAAAAATACGCACAAAAGCACTGCACAAAACGATACCAGCACCTTAAAATCCACAATTGTACCTGAATTGGGTCCTCCAGCAGCGAAATGGCACTTTTAAGGTTTTTAGCCCCTAGCTAGCCAGGTAAGCAAAATTGTCCGAATCTGACCGCATAGGATGACGCAGCGTGCTCGATAGTACCGTGCTATAGTCTCTAATTGTTTCCGTGTTGAGTTGTTAAAAAAATTTTCAAAAAAATTTGGGTGGGTTTTTTCCCCCCAAAGTGGGTTTTCCCCGCCACGTTTGGCAATGTGCCAGACTAACGGTACAGCGGATCGGTCTAATTTTGGCTGTGTGCAAAGAGGAAGAGTTGCCATCATTGCAGATATTTGCAAAACTTTTCTAGCCCAACCCAGTCAAAAGTTATATACATCGGTCCAAACTTTTGGTAAATTTTTGGATGGTTGAACCAAAAAGTAGTTGTCATTTTCAAAATGTCATAAAATGAGCAGGAGTGAACCAAATGACTTGATCTTTGCATACATAGGTTAGAAAGAGTCGCGCTTCCTGCTGCTATGTTTTGGAGCTCATCATATCTCCAACCCATGACCCAGGAGGCCGGTGGGTTTTCCCCCCAAAAAGGGGGTGGGTTTTTTCACCCCATGGCTATATGTCGAAAATAGTCGAGTTTATGTCCAAAAAGGGCCATTTTTAGCAGAAAAAAATTTGGGCACAGTTGGGCACAGTTTTTTGAAAATTTCCGATTTTTGAGACCCCCAAGCCAGATTTGGACTTTTTATCCATAGGTGTAACGGGGATTTGGGTTGGGGGGGCCCTCCCCCGGAATTTTGGGGGGTGACCCCCTTTTTAGACCCCCCGACCCCCCCCCAAACCTCCCCCAAAAAATTTTTCTATTTTTATGCCAAAAATCGCATTTTCAGCCATTGCTAATGCCGAAAAACATGAAATCATCAAGTAATTTTAACATTAGACAGTGCTCTTAAACTCGAAAACTTGATTGCCAACATGTTTCTGAGTCCAGAATAAGGTCAATATTGAGTCTAGAAGTCCATAAAATCGTTATAAACGTGTATTTCTCGCGATAATAAACACTTTAAGCCAAAAATTTGGACTTTTTTGAAAAAGTTTGCAAAATTTGCCCTAAAAATGCCCAATTTTTAGCAAATTAGGCGCGACTCCCCCCCCCCCAGTTGGGGGGGGGGGCGGGGGCCCCCAAAAATTCCTGGGGGGATTGGAAAAATGGCTGGGCCCCCCCAAACCCCCCCCCCCCCAATTACACCTATGTTTTTATCCCCCCCAACCCAAACAGGTGGTATACCTATGATGCGGCCCCCTCAGAGTCCAGACTTCAGAAGTCAACAGAAAACTAGAGTTTTTAGAATAAATTTTTTCAAAAATTTTTCGGCACTTATAAAGATGGGTGGGGGGACAAAAATTTTGCCTTGGTACGGTCCCCCCTTATGGTTCGAAAAATTTTTTGTCTACGATTTGGCTGAGAAGTTGCCCCCCCTAGGGTAAATCGAGGTCACTGATTTCAAAAATCGAATCGAGAGATTGATCCGATCAATTGATCGATCAGTAGAATCGATCGATCAAATTCGATCAAAATTTGTCTCCGATTTTCGCGAAAAGTCGCCTATAGGGTAATTCGGGGATGCTGATTTCGGATCTGCGGTTGAAATTTCTATCAGAGCTGCCAAATTCGACTTATAGACGATTTTTAAAAAATCTGTGAAAATCGATTTTTGCGGGCGCAGGATCGATTTTCATGAAATTTCTACCGCAGATTTGGAATCAGCGCCCCCGAATTTTCGCGAAAATCGGAGACAAAAAAGTTTTTGATCGGTTTCGATTGATTTCAACTGATCGATCGATTGATCGGATCGATCTCTCGATTCGATTTTTGAAATCAGTGACCTCGATTTATTGATTTGTTTCGATTCGGTCTCACATGTTAAACTCATGAGCAAACTTGCTGCATATGGAGTAAGGGGACTAGCTTTGAAATGGCTGTATGCATTTTTGAGCGGAAGAACTCAGTTTGTGAAAGTGAATGGAGTCTTATCTGTGGTGGGTGAGGTTATAAGTGGGGTCCCCCAGGGTAGTGTTCTGGGACCAGTACTTTTTCTGATGTACATAAATGATCTCCCTGACGTTGTTTCCAAATCAGGTATAAAAATATTTGCTGACGACACTAAAATTTATTTTTCGGGTACTTCGCTCAATGATTTTGCTAGCTTTGTAGTTGATTGTGCTAGTATTTTTGATTGGGCTGATAAAAATCAACTCTCGATAGCTTTTCAGAAAAGTATGCTTTTGGAAATTGGAGTCCCGTATATTATTAGCGATTTTGAAGTAAATGAATACAAGATACCAAAAACGGATATAGTAAAAGATCTTGGCGTCTATATAACACCGGATTTGAAGTTTTCTACACATTGTGACAAAATTTGTGCAAAGGCCTACCAGAAAACTGCTCTCATTTTTAAGTCGTTTTGGTGTCGAGACTTAAAGTTTTTAGTAGCCATGTTCTCCCTGTACGTAAGACCAATTTTGGAATACAACTGTTGCGTTTGGTCTCCCTATCTAAAAAAAGACATAGCCAAGTTGGAATTAGTTCAGCGTAGATTCACCAAACGAATCCCTCACATTCGGAAACTTTGCTATAAGGACCGTCTTAAATTGACGGGTCTAGAGCTGTTAGAGAGTCGGAGATTAAAAGCAGATCTTGCTCAAACCTATAAAATAATCCATCAACTGGATACTGTGAATTCAGCGGATTTCTTCACATATGCGGTGATTTCGGGTACTAGAGGTCATCCCCTGAAACTTTTAGCCGACAAAACTAAGCTAGACTGCAGGAAGCACTTTTTCTCAAACAGGGTAGTGCCAATCTGGAATACTCTGGAAAGTGAAGTTGTAACCGCCCCAGACATCTTCGTTTTTAAAAAGCTTTTGGATAAGGTTGATCTTAGCCGTTTTCTTAGGTACGATTTTGATCAGTAGGTGTATATGCATGTATTATATATATATATGTACTGGCGACATTCAAAATCAGCATTTTTAGTGTGAGTATTATGCAGTTAGTACGTAGATGTATATATATACTTATGGACGTGTTATATACGTATAAGTTGATGTTTCTGTAGTGTTGGTGCATGCAGAATCTTGTATGTCACCTATTTGGCTATTCTGTGACTATGTCTTTACTGCAATCAGTTCCGTGTGCCTGACTTGCATAACCTATGTTAGCCAAATAAAACGGTTTCATTCATTTACCCTAGGGGCAACTTCTCAGCCAAATCGGAGGCAAAAATTTTTTCGAACCATAAGGGGGGGACCAAGGCAAAATTTTTGTCCCCCCCATCTTTATAAGTACCAATTTTTCTGGGTTCGCCGGTTTTTTGTCTTTTTTAAATTTGGACCACCAACGCCCCATCTCCGACAGGAGGTTATACTATTTATATACCTAGTACATCAATGATCACAGTGGCTTCCTTTGGTTGCTGCTTGTTTCGAAAAATGTTTTTTTGAATGTTTAGGGTTTGGTGTACGACATGTCTCAAGGAACCGGATACAAGGTTAGGACGATATTTTGTGCATTATAAACGCAATACAACAACGAAAACATGCAATGGGAGTGGTCTCAGAGGTCTAGAAGACGATATAGTTCATTTTATGGCAAAACCAGCAGTTTTTACAAAATGTTTGCGCCACCGGCGCGATAATTTGCTTCTTATATATAAGAGTTCAATATCTAATGTATGGATATATCATGATTTTTAGGAAAAAACGCTTATATACTTTTTCAATTTCAAGGAGATTTTATAGAGAGTTATTTTTATGGGGGCATCCTAGCTAGTAGGGGAAGATTTTTTGCAAAGATTTTAGTTGGATATTTTTCGCTGTATACATATACGTATTTTGCAAGAAGAATGTTAAAACTTTTAAAAAATGACTGGATTTAAAAAAATGACATTTTGACATTAAAGTTATTGGCCGGTGGGCACGCTATCGTAAAAGTTTTGCAAATGTACGTATTGGTTTGCAGCGTACGAATTTGTTGTTGTTGTTTGCTGCATTATACGTCACAATGTGATGATCATCACCCGAAGGTGCAAAGTGTTAGTCAGGAATTTGTTTGATAAACTTGATTTTATACATATATATCTATATTATATATATACGTACGTACGTACATATTTATTTTATGTCATAGTTATGAGTTATGACACCCAAATTCGTCATGCGTTCCAAAGATTTTTAAGTTTCTCTGTGTTTTAGTTTTGCAATCTGCTGGGCACGGTTTATCATCGAGGCAATCTTCTGTTCACTCACGACGGCAACAATCTGATAAGTCCTGTTGGCAATCGTATTTCCATCTACAATTTAAGAGAGTAAGCAAATGCTAGTTTCTACATACGTATCGTATATATACGTACATACAAGGGCGGGCATGTCTACCGTATATATATATATCAGGGGCGCACCCAAGGGGGGGGCGGGGGGGGGCGCCCCCCCCCCCTGTCAGGTTTCGAAGGTCAGGAAAATTAAGATGCAGAAAGGAGGAAAAGCAGGAAAAACAAAAATTTTCGCGCCTGCGGCGCGAATTAACCATTCCTGGTGTGTTTTGAGGGTAGCATACGGGATGGAGTGTGTTGGCTGACTTTCAATTATGTAGACGTTTCTTTCTGCTTACGCTTGAGTTATAATATAGACATTAACCGCTAACGTTTTCAAATCATGGATTTTCTGCATTTGATTGTGCATATTAGCGATCAATTTCTTCTAAAATATTTGGGCTTGACTCACTGTATAATAGAAATTCGCAGCGTCTATACCAAAAATGACAGAAAAATTAAAATTTTAACTGCAAAATCAAAAATTTTCTTGAGCTTAAGTTTCGAATAGGCAGATTATATATCGGATATCCGTATAATATGTTAACGTAAAATAGGCGGATAATCCGACATAAAAGAATATCAGGTCCCCACCACTTGTGCGTATGTACACCTCTTTTACAAATGCATACACAAATGCTCAGTCAAATTTTGATTCCGCTTTCCACAAAATGGCTCTAAAAATTTCCAAACTGGTGCAACTTTTTAAAAAGAGCTCTAGCTTGTAGCTGGGGGCTGCCGCCCCAGACCTCCGTAATTATAGCTACGTTGCGTTGCTTAGTTTGAATTTTATTAACTTGAGTTATACATATACCTTATCTGGTGAAACCATGGCACCAGCCAGAAGACAACGAAGATAATTTGAAACAGCAAAAAGTGGTCAGAAAAAATTGCTTTCATGTCTAGAATGCAAAAAATTCTAAACTTATGGGGGGCTGCGCCCCCCAGACCCCCTGCTTTCATGTTTATATGAATGTTTATTATATTTAGCTACCTCAATCAATGAAACCGACTGCTACATGTTTGTTCTCAAAGTGAAACTTGTATGTATATAAAACATGTGTAGAAATAAATAAATTTGAAAAAAATTTCAACTTTGGTGCCGCCCCCCCTGTCAGAAAACTCTGGGTGCGCCACTGATATATACGTATAAAATATATCAGGCACTGGCGGATCCAGGATTTGGTGACGGGGGGGCGGTAAAATTTCTCCAGCGAGGGGTCTGGGGGGGGCGGAGCCCCCCAGAAGTTGAAGAAATTTTTTGTGTTTGAAATCGGTCTTCGGATCTTTAATTCTTTTCATACTGAAGAACTGAGAAAAATTTTGACATTTTTATTCAAAAATGGTAATTTTCTCCAAAAAATCGGATGCATTTCAAGCTTTTTCTTCATAAATGCAATAAATATGCGGTTAAAAAGTAGAAAATTGGCGCCGACGGCGTGAAATTTTTTCGTTTTTTGCCCTTTTCCCTCTTGCTCTCCTTAATTTTTCCTACATACCTTCTTATCGCGACGGAGATGCCCCTGATATCAGGGTATTTTTAGCGTTTTTTCGGTTTTTTAGCTTATTTTACACGTAGAAAAGCAAAAATTTCTCAAAAATGCCAGGATTTACATGTAAGCTTAGCCGTTTTTACGAAAAAATCTTCGGCGAAGGCGAAGCCGAAAAATTTTTGAAAATTTGCCTGTTTTTTGGCAAAAATTTGGGCCCCCAAAAATCCCAGGGGGAGGAAGCAACAATCCCGGGAGTGGGCGATTTCGGGGGGAAGGCATTTTCGGGGGGGGAAGGTTGATTTCGGGGGGTTGCCGGTAAAAAATACTCTGATATACATGCTCCTTTTTTTGGATTGATCAAAGGAGACTTCATCAACATTTCAGTTCAAAAGTGTGAAAATTTTGCTAGTTCACCGTTTAGTCTATCCAGTGTGCTGTTCCTTAGGCAGGTCTTCAGAAATTTTGCCAGAGCCCTCTATGTGATTCTTGTCTCCATCGGATTCTCGGTGCTGGATTCCGTGTTCGGTTGCTTCCATCCTATTTTTTGCAGTTAAATTTTATTTACTTTTACGACTTTTGCATGCGATCAGTGCAGTATTTCTTAGGAGTATATATATATATATATATACGTATATATATATATATATACACATATATATACGTATATATATACATATAATTCATGGAACACATAAAACTTATTGTCAATCTCCGGCAGGCAGTGCCTGAAACTATTTGAAAATTTGGCTCTCTGAGCGAGTTTTTTCGATTTGGTACAAAAATGGTAACCCGTTTTCTTGGGGGAGGCGGGTCGTTTATAGGGGGCATGGGCCAGCGTTTTTTTCAAAATCGGATTTCATCAAATTTTCGTCATTTTTATTTTCTGAACGTCATTTTTATTTGTCCAACGTCAAAAATACGTTTTTTCTAGAAATACAGTTTTGTTTTCATTTTGGGCTATATTAATAAATTTCTGTTTAATTTTTACCTTGTTGGTTTTGGTTGCTTAATATTTCACACTGTATCGCAAGAATATACGTATATATTCTAACTTCGTACTTATCTGGTGTCTATGTGACATGACTTTAAGCATTAAAAATGAGAATAATCCAATACAATACAATACAATACAAGTCTGGGGGGCGGAGTCCCCCAGAAGTTGAAGAAACTTCTTGCGTTTTAGATGAAATCATTCTTCAAATCTTTAATTGCTTTCATTTTGCAGAAACAAGGAAATTTTTAAAAATTTATACTTTTTGAGGGGAAAATAAGAATTTTTTGCTAAAATCGAATGACTTTTTAAGCTTTGTCTATCCAAAAATCTGGTAAAAACTTTGGAAATATGCGTATGTATACGCGCTCGCGAAATTCTGTGGATATGCCTTTTTTCTGTTTTTCCTGTTTACTTTTCTTACATTCAAATCGCGACGACGGCCGACGGGGCTACATCCAGATCTATCCCTGGTAGTTTTTAGCATTTTTGCAATAAAAGTTCTTGAACATACTGGTACGTACGAATATACGCTCTGATTCCATTTTTCCATCCAGTTGGACTACTACCATCTGATTCCATCTGAAGAGTAAGTTTTCAAAAAATATTCAGCGAAAATGATATGTGAGCAACGTGCATCAAAAATGCAATTGAAGGATGTAGCATGAAGTCTCGTAATCTATGGCTTTGTAATATAAAACTAATTGAGTTTTCAAACATCGTCGAAGTTTAACATAAACCACAAAGACAATATAGAGCGGGGGTGTAGCCCCCAAAATTTGAGAAATTTTTTGAAAAACCACTGTTAAAACATGATAGAAACTTTGCATTCTTTTTTAATTTGAGTGCTACTTCCACATTTTGCCTTGGTCATTCTTTATTTTGGCGTCGTCAAAACTATTGTTCATTTCTGCAAACGACGCTATTTTTGACCAAAAAACCTAGGCATTGGCATATCCAAGGAAGGGGTTTTAGGGGTTGAAACCCCCTCCTTTTGAGTTAAATTTTATCAATACTCCATTACAAAACATGCAAATGTTTGTCAAAACACTCTCCTTTTCAAAATCCTGGATACGCCCACGCCCCTGATAGGGGGGGGGGGTCACAGTAGAATAAGCCCAGCTGGCCATTATATGTGTATCAAGTTATGTATGACTTTTCTCTTGTTTTAGTCACAGTTCCTATACGCTGCCTGTTGAATCTCAGTTTAACATAACGGTGCTGTCTCTAGATGCCAAAGGTCATAATCATTTTGCTGTCAATGAGCGTAAGTTGCCTTTTCTTATGAACACTTTTGTCAGTTTGCTCTGAGGGAAGTGGTCGGGGGTCCGATTCTGGTAAACAGCTCAATATTATGATTCAAAAAAGTATATATTAAGGGGGGCTTTGTTACATGAACAGTGCAACTAGTACACAATGTTATGTAGTATTAGTTCTGATGTGAAATTTCTGGTTTGTCTCAAGTTTACAAATACTAAACAGTTTTTTACGAGCCGTAGTAGGAAAACATGGTTTTTTTCTCTTTTTTTAAGAATTTTTGTTATTGTTAAATGTTTTTTTAGTTTTTAACACTGTTTCAGACGGTGAAGGATTATTTGTCAGTCCGCACAGTCGACAGGTTTTGCATCGTCAGTGATTCAGCAAACCACTTCGTGTCGTAAATTCAGTCCAGGTAGTGGCAAGTGAAGTAGTCGGTGTTTCCTTTTACGACTTTTGTCTCGGCACATAAAAGGTGGGGGGCGACTCTCTGGCATAAAGCTTCCTACATCCAATGTAGATAACCCAGACGTCCGTCGGAGTTATTCACCTTGGTTGTCTTTAGTGGAGAGGCCTCGCGACAGCTCACCAGCTAGCGGGCGGGAAGTGGTTCTTAACGTACCTACCCACCTACCTACGACATCACGAGCCATCTGTACGGTTGGAAAAAGTGTTTGATGATCATAAAAAAGCATGACAAACCAGTCAAGCAACTACTGTCATACCCTGGATTATTGGTTCTTCAGTATATGTTTCATTGACAGTTGAAAAACATTTGAATTGAAGCTAACTTTTTCCGATTCAAAAACTTTACAGCTAAATTTTATGTAAGTTTTCTGACCATTTTAATTGAAGGGAACCTGCAATTTCAAGAATTTTAATTCTGAACCAGCTCAAGAACGTTGGTTGAATAAATTATTGCCAGGTGGATTAAGCAGATTAAAATTAATCTTTAAAGAAACAACCAGCTTTTAACCAGGTTGAATTGTGATTGTGAACTGCTGCGCTGCCGTTTTAGTCTGAAATGATAAAATAAAAAACAAAAATTAGTTTTCAGTTGTTTTGTCTAAAAAGAACCGAGATAGAGTCTGAAGCTCAACCTCAATTATTCCCTGTCCCTGTTTTCATTTGTCTAACTGAAATACAACTTTAGAGTTGCTGAACTTTTTGATTTCAGATTTTTATTTGATTTTTTTGCTGCAGATATTTTGCGGTCTGTCGGGATCATGATGTTCAGGTGTTTCGCAGTCCGTCTGATGGTGCCCCCGTTGGCTGGGCCAGCCGCTACGGAAACGGATGGTCCTCCCGGCTCCAGCGGTATGGCTCGAACCCGTTCTATTTGGAGGCGACCTATCATGTGGCTCAGGGATACCACTTCCCTGACTGGAGTTGCGACTCTAGGTATACCGGGGGGTCGGGGGGGGGGGGTGAGGGTTGGGGATGCTAGGATAGATTCTCCAATTTTCAGTTTTGTATTCTTATCGTAGGGGCGTACATTAAAGTAGGCTGTTGTCTAATACAGAAAGAAATTGTGACTAGCCTACGTCTGTCCTGTAAAGTCCAATTAAGGCAAAGTCCGGACGAGACATTTGGAGGCGGGGGAACAAGCTGAAAATTTTCTAAAAGTATATACGCATATTGGGTGCTATTCGCAGATAATGCATAGAGCTCAACGAGGTCTTGGATTAAATATAATTATAACTTATGCAGCTGCTGTCCAACTTCGAGAAATCGACAAAACTGTCCTGAAAGGAAATGTCGAAGCCTTTGAAGCGGGGTACAGTCCCGGCTAACTTCTACGCACCCATATGCGCTCGCAGTTTGCTCGCAATCCGGTCGCAGCTGTTTTTGTTGTTACTGTTCGTTTGATCTTTGCGTCACAATTTGCTATATGCGTGCAGATGTGTAGTCAACTGGCTAACTTCTATAGAAAAGTTCAGTCAAAGGTTTTTGCATAATCCTATATCAAAACCTTCAATCAAAGAACATAGCCGTAGCCATAAGCTTAAGCACAATGTTATCGCTGAAAAACTGCTGGCAAAAACTAGACAGCAAAATAACTGAAACGCGAGCAGGTCGCGAGCAAGTCTCGACCAGCATGCTTAACTTCTAGCCGGGACTGTAGTGTATGATGCTGGAACGCCGAAAGAACTTATTTTGGAAAGCTTCACCAAATATCGGCTTGATTTGAGCCGTCAACCAGGGATACGTGCCTAAAAAGGAATTACCACCTTAACCATACATTAACATAGGGTCGGGTCCTGGTGGGCTTGTCCCCAAAAAATTTTGAGGGGGCTTGTACCTTGAACAAATATTTCAGGGGGTTTAAAATTCTCAAGAAAAATTTGTAAAATTGATCGAAAAATTAACGCAAATTTTATTAAAATTAGCAATTTTTTTGTCAAAATTTGCAAAAATCTTCAATGTTTAGAAAAATTTCAAAATTTTGCCCAATTGTCTCGAAACATTAAGCATTTTAGCTAAAATATTTCCTGGCGGAGCTGGAAATTTTGAAATTTTACTGTAAAAACTAATTTTTTTCCGGCCGTTTTTGGTTACCCATTGGCCATTTTTTCGTTACCCCCTGTCCCCGAGGGCGATAGGGCTTGTACCTTGTCCGGGTTGGGGGGGGGGGGCCGGACCCCCCCAGACCCCCCGCGTTAACCTATGAGTCCTTAACGGATCTAAAGGATGCTGCCGTTTAGTTGAGTCTGTGCTCAACATTTTATAGTAGATTTTATACTATTTATTGCTGGTTTTTGTTTAGACTGTTTACGGTTGGTGCGGCGATAAGATCAGTCGTGTCTGTGGTGCCCCAACGCTATAGGAATGTCTACATCTGTACGGTGGGTGCCGGGGGACATACGGCCCCGATTATGGGAAGCTTTTTCACACTGGACAGTTATGATGTATGTGTGCCGTAAATGTTGTTCAGAATACAGCGCATTGAATTTAAAAACAGCTTATACCTGTTAAGTCAGCATCGCTTAAGGTTTAGGCTTTGGTTAAGAATTTTGTCCAAATTTGTAATCGTTTTTAAATTCTGGAAGTTTGGTTTGGTCTGTTGAAAACGTGCCTATGAATGAATAAGATGAGAATGTTTCTGAGAGATTGTATTGATGACTACTGCTTTTGTAAATTATGGTCTCCTATTATGGTTATTCCGAGTTGAGACGCATTTGGCAGGACGCAGATGTACATAAACTCCTATTTTAACCTTGGATAAATAAATAGACAAAAACTTACACCACATAAAATTTTTCTAAACTATCTGAAAGTTATTGGTGCACCACTAACAGATGATTGAAATCGTTTTTTGAGTTTTTTTGTAGAATCTCCAATAGAATAACATCAGGTTAATTTTAAAGACGACATTTATATTATTTTGAGATTAAACATGAAAAAAAGTTGCAGCGTAGCCCTTTAAAATACAAATTCTAATTCTCCAGGAAAGGTGATTTCGGCTGCTGGCCTTCGCATTAAAAGTAGGAATTTTCAGAAAGAGCGACACAGCCCAACCTTTAAAACTTTTATAGCATGTTATGGATCGGCAGTCACAGAGGACCACCTGCTGGTTCACTTGAGCGATTCCCGTTTCCCGTCATCCAGAAGGCCGGCCGTTTTCCGATCCTGATCTTCCGGTAGGGGATCAGATCTTCCAGCAAATCGCCGATTTGACCTCAACGAACCAGAAATCCGCACGATCAACGGAAGAGCCATCTGAAACAAAGAGACAACAAAATGCCTGCGGTTCAGAAATTTCTGAAAACATGCGAACATCTACGCTTAATATTTCGCCGGATTCTTTTAGAAGTTTCACTAAAAAAAGTAAATTATCACAATTTTGCCGATTTTTGGAGCAGTTTTTATCCGAAAGTAAAATTGTCATTTTTCAAATCAACGCCCTCATTCTGGGTTTCAAAATCTGCAAAACTAGAAAGTACTGTTGTGCCAGTAGTTAGTGTTATAAAGATGGTTTGTTTATTCAAGGCAGCGAGAGTTTGCAGATTGAAAACTTCCGTGTTAAAGTCTCAACTCGGAATACCATAATAGGAGACCATAATTTACAAAAGCAGTAGTCAGTCAATACAATCTCTCAGAAACATTCTCATCTTATTCATTCATAGGCACGTTACAACAGACCAAACCAACTTCCAGAATTTTAAAACGATTACAAATTTGACAAAATTTAACCAAAAGCCTAAATTTTAAAGGATGCTGACTTAACAGGTATAAGCTGTTTTTTAAATTCAATGCGCTGTATTCTGAACAATATTTACGGCACACATAACAATAACTGTCCAGTGTGAAAAGCCCCATAATCAGCTCGCATGTCTCGGCACTACCGTACAGATGTAGACATTCCTATAGTGTTGGGCACCACAGACACGACTGATCTTGTTCTTAGCACCAACCGTAAACAGTCTAAACAAAATCAGTAATAAATAGTAGCAAATCTACTATAAAATGTTGAGCACAGACTCAACTAAACGGTAAGCATCCTAGATCTGTTGGGGCGACCCATAGGTTAACGCGGGGGGTTGGGGGGGTCCGCCCCCCCCCCCCCCAACCCGACACAGGTTTTGCCCGTACTCGTCGGTTGGGGCACGAAATGGTTAATAACCAAAAATGTCGGAGCCAAATTTCGGCAAAATTCTCAAAATTTCCGGCTCCGCCGGAATATTTTAAAGCAAATGCTTAATGTTCGAAGACAATTGGGCAAAATTTGAAATTTTTCTAAACATTGAAGATTTTTTTGCAAATTTTGACAAAAATTGCTAATTTTAATAAAAATTTGGTAAGTAATTTTTCGATCAATTTTACAAATTTTTTTCTTGAGGCAAATTTCCTGAAAATATTTGAAGTGTTTCAAATTTCTCAATTTTTTTGGGGACAGTTCACTTCCAGGACCCGACCCTACGTTAATGTACGGTTGGGTCTCGTGGTGCACCTTTTAGTATCGGCAACTGGTTGACGGCTCACCAAATCGCCGATATTTGGTGAAGCTTTCCAAAATGTTTTTCGCGTTCCAACATTCCGGCACTACAGTCCCATTTCCGGCTAGAAGTTATAAGCTGCTGGTCGAGACTTTTTCCTCGCGACCTGCTGTGTTTCAGTTGTTTTTTGTTGCGAGTTCTAGTTTTTGCCAGTGACGTGCTTCAGCGATAACATTGCGCTTTGGTGCCTATGGGTTACGGGCTATGTTCTTTGATTGAAATTGGGCTCACATAGATCATAAAAACCTTGACCGAACTTTTCATAGAAGTTAGCCAAAGTTGACTGCACAACATTCAAGTACGCATATGGAGCAACAAAGCACGCAAAGATCAACGAACAGTACAACAAAAACATAAGTAGGATTGCGAGCAAACTGCGAGCGCATTTCAGGCGTGTTTCTAGCCGGACTAAAATTCCCGCTTCAAAACTTCGACATTTCTTTTCAGACAGTTCTACCGATTTCTCGAAGTTGGACAGCAAAGATGCATAGTTATATTATATTCCCACTGAAAGACCTCGTTGATTTTATGCATATTCCCGCGAATGTTACAATATGCGTACTTTTCGTAAAAATTTTCGAAAACGTTTTCCTTCGCCTCCAAACAAATTTGTCTGACTTGTTTTAGTGGATCTTTTTTTTGTTTAGACAGACGTATTGTCACAATTTCTTTCTCTGTATTAGACAACAGTCTACTCTTCCCTACGATAAGAATAACAAAAACTGAAAATTGGAGAATCTATCCATAAATTATCCCCAACCCCCCCCCCCCCCGACTTCGGTACCTAGAAGTCAACTTCCAGTCCAGCAGAATATCCTTGAGCCACATGATAGTCGCCCAAATTCGGCAAACGGGCTCCGAGCTGAGCGGCCGCTGGAGCCGGGAGGACCATCCGCTTCTTGTAGCGAAGGGTCTCGTCAAACAGGGTGCCATCAGACGGACTGCGAAACACCTGAACATCATGTATCCCGACAGACACATTTCGCAGAAAAATCAAATAAAAATCGGGAAATCAAAAAGTTCAGCAACTTCTAAAGTTGTTTTGTTGGAGCAAATGAAAACAGTATGTACAATTGAGGTTGAGCTTCAGACTCTATCTCGGTTCTTTTAGACAAAACAACTGAAAACTAATTTTTGTTTTTTATTTTTATCACTCAAAACGGTAGCGCAAATAATCACAATTCCAATTTGAAAGAAGTTGGTTGTTTTAAAGATTAATTTCCGCTTACTCCAATTCGGCAATAATTTGTCTTCAACTGCATGTTGCTTACAAAGTTGGTTCAATTAAAATCAATTACAGGTTCCCTTCAATTAAAATGGTCAGAAAAACTTACATAAATTTAGTTTTTAAAGTTTTTTAATCGGAAATTTCAAATGTTTTTCGAATTCGTCAATGCAAATTACAGTACTGAAGTTGTCCGGCCAAGTCCAGGGTGTTTAATTGAAGAAGTTGCCGGATTCGGCAGTTTGGTCATACTTTTTTATTAGATCAATGCAACACTTTTTCCAACCAGACAGATGGCCAGATGTCGTAGTGGGGTGGCAGGTAGGTAAATTACCCCGCCCTCGTGCTAGCTCGCGAGTTGTCGCGAAGTTCTCCACAAAGACAAACGCAGGTGAATAACTCGATTCACAAGTCTGCCAATTGCCGACAAAAGTCGTAAAAAGCAAAACACCGACTACCCACCGGCCATTTGACCGAATTTGACGGCACGAATCGGTTTACCGGAATCGATGACGATGCAAAACCCGGCGACTGTGCAGATCGATAAATAATTTTTCACCGTCTGAAACAGTGTGTTAAAAACTAAAAAGTTTAACAATAACAAAATGTTTGGGGCAGAAAGCATGCTCTCTCTATTACGGCTCGTAAAAAACCGTTTAAATATAAACTTGAGACAAACCAGAAATTTCACATCAGAATTAATACTCACATATTGCGTGTTGCCGCACCGTTCATGTAACAAGCTCCCCTTAATATATACTTTTTTGAATCATAATATTGAATAGAACACCCCCGACCACTTCCCTCTAGAAGCAAACTGACAAAAGTGTTCATAAAGAAAAGGTACTTTCATTGACAGCAAAAGATTATGACCTTGGCATCTAGAGATATTCTGTTATGTTAAACTGAGATTCAACAGGTGCAGCGGGAACTGTGACTAAAACAAGAGAAAAGTCATACATGTAATCCCAAAATACAGTTTTCAGCCGGGCCTATTTGCTCGGGCACCCCCCCTATCATGTAGTTCCAGGATTTTAAAGCGGCGAGAGGTCGTACTTGCATGTTTTGTGTAATGGTTTTGTACTGATACAATTTTACCAAAAAGTGGAAGCAATTTTTAAACCCCTAAAACCCCTTCCTTGGGATATGCCAATGCCTAGGTTTTTTTGGCCGTGTACCGCGTCACTTGCAGAAATGAACAATATTTTGACGACGCCAAATAAAGAATGACTGCAAAATGTGGAGTGCATAGCACTCAAATTAAAAAAGAATGCAAAAGTTTCTATCATGTTTTAACAGTGGTTTTTCAAAAAATTTCTCGAAATTTTGGGGCTACATTCCCCGCTCTATATTGTCTTTGTGGTTTATGTTAAATTTCTCGACGATGTTTGAAAACTCAATTAGTTTTATATTACAAAGCCATAGATTACGAGACTTCATGCTACATCCTTCAACTGCATTTTGATGTGCACGTTGTGCTCACATATTTCGCTGAATATTTTTTGAAAATCTCGGTTTTCAGATGGAATCAGATTGTAGTAAACCAATTGATGGAAAAATGGAATCAGAGCGCAATATTCGTATGTACCAGTATATGTTCAAGAACTTTATTGCAAAAATGCTAAAACTACCAGGATGTAGATCTCGGATACCGCCGCCGTCGATTTGAATGTGCAAGAAAACAGGAAAAACAGAAAAAAGCAGAGACTCGGCTTCGGTGAATTCTGCGAGCGCGCATACATGCCGCATATTTCCAAAGTTTTTACTCAGATTTTTGATATACAAAAGCTTAAGTCATTTCCGATTTTAGCAAAAAATTTTTTTATTTTTCCCTCAAAAAGTATAAATTTCCTAAAAATTTCCTTGTTTCTGCAAAATGAAAGCAAATTAAAGATTTGAAGCAACTTTGACTACTCAAAACGCAAGAAAAGTTCTCAACTTGGGATTTCGTTCTAGACTACCAGTTGTACAGTATGCCACTATATTCTCATCTTTAATGTTTGAAGTCACGTCACAGACACAGATAGCAATGAAGTTGAATATATTACGGTATTCTGCGATGATATGAAATATTGGCACCAAAACCAACAAGGTAAAATTAAACAGAAATTTGTCAATATAGCTTCAAAATGAAAATGCAAAAAAACTGTATTTCTAGAAAAACTATTTGACGTTGGACAAAAATGACGTTCACAGAAAAATAAATGACGAAAAGTTGATGAAATCCGATTTTGAAAGAAAAACGCTGGTCCATGCTCTAACGACTCACCTCCCCAAGCTACGGGTTACCATTTTCTACCAAATCGAAAAAACTCGCTCAGAGCCAAATTTTCAAATAGTTTCAAATGCCTGCGGTTTGACTATCAAGTTTTATGTGTTCCATGAATTATATGTATATATATTGCCGTATATATATGTGATATATATATATATATACGTATATATATATATATATATACTCCTAAGAATTACTGCATTATCGCATGCAAATGCGTAAAAGTAAATAAAATTTAACTGCAAAAAATGAGACGGAATCAACCGAAACGGAATCCAAGTCACCCCATAATCCGGATGGAGACAAGAATCACATGTAGAGGTCTCTGGCAAAATTTCTGAAGACCTGCCTGCAGTGAAACAGCACACTGATGTAGAACTAAACGGTGAACTAGCAAAATTCTTCACACTTTTGAACCGAAATGTTGATGAAGCTCTTTGATCAGTCCAAAAAATGGTTCTTTTTTGGTGGTCAGAGTATTTTTACCGGCAACCCCCGAAATCAACCTTCCCCCCCGGAAATGCCCCCCCCCCCCCCGTCGCCCACTCCGGGATTTGCCTCCCCCCCCCGGATTTTGGGGAACCCAAATTTTTGCCAAAGCAGGAAATTTCAAAAATTTTCGCCGTTTTCGCTCGCAAAGATTTTTTCGCAGAACTAGCTAGTTTTGGGTGCCGAATATCCAGAAGCTTTTTTGAGCAAATTTTTGCGAAATTTCTCTACGTAAAATAAGCTTTCAGAAAACCAAAAAACTTCAAGAACACTGTGACTCAGGGCACCTCGTCGCGATAAGAAGGTATGTAGGAAAAATTAAGGAGAAGCAAGAGAGGAAAAAAAGGGGCAAAAAACGAAAAATTATCGCCGTCGGCGCCAATTTTTCTACTTTTTAACCGCATATTTATTGCATTTATGAAAGAAAAAGCTTCGAAATGCATCCGATTTTTGGAGAAAATCGAACCATTTTTTTGAATTTTAAAATGTCAAAATTTTCTCAGATCAGCGGTGGCGAAAGAATTGGAAGATCCTGGAAGACCGATTTCAAACACAAAAATTTTCTTCAACTTTGGGGGCTCCGCCCCCGCATCCCCTCGCTGGGATTGTACCGCTCCCCGTCACCAAATCTCCCAGTGCCTGATATATTTTATACGTATATATCAGTGGCGCACTTTGTATTTTTCTGACAGGGGCACCAGTTGAAATTTTTTTCAAATTTATTTATTTCACACATGTTTTATATACATACAAAGTCACTCTTGAGAACAAATGAGCAGTCGAGTTTCATTGATTGAGGTAGCTAAATATTAATAAACATTCATATAAACATGAAAGCAGGGGGTCCGGGGGGCGCAGCCCCGCATAAGTTTTGAGAATTTTTGCATTCTAGACATGAAAGCAATTTTTTCTGACCACTTTTTTGCCGTTTCAAATTATCTTCAAAGAAATCTTCTGGCTGGTGCCATGGTTTCACCAGATAAGGTATATGTATAACTCCAGTAAAATCCAAACAAAAGTCAAACTACCGTAAGTTGTAATTACGGGAGTACAAGGCGGCAGCCTCCAGTTGTTGCTGTGAGCTCTTTAAAAAGTTTCACCAGTTTGAAAATTAAGCACATTTTGTGGAGCGGAACTCTGATTGAGCATTTGTGTATGCATCTGTGTGCGTGTACATAATTTTCGCACAAGTGGTAGGACACTGTATATTTTATACATGCGGATTATCCGCCTATTTTACGTTTTTCAACATATTGTCGGGATATCCGTGCGGGAATATCGTCTATCTGAAAGGCTGAAGCTCAAGAAAATTTTGATTTTGCAAGCGTAAAAAATTTTAATTTTTCAATGTTCATTTTTGGTACGCCAATCGGGCATGCGAATTTCATTATACAGTGAGTCAAGCCCAAATATTGAAGAGAAGTGATCAAAGCAATGGTGCACAGTCAAATGCAGAAATCGCCAGCGGTTAAAATGTCTATACAGCACTGTGCTGCATAGAAAGAGCACGGTAGTTCGAAGTCACAACAGTCTATCCAGCGCTAGCCACCAAAACAACACCAGGAATGAAGAGTCGCGCCGCAGGCGCGAAAATTTTTTTGTTTTTCCTGCTTTTCTCCTTCTGCATCTTAACTCTCTCTGACTTCGGAAAGCCTGACAGGGGGGCGGCCGCCCCCCCCGCCCCCCCCCCCCCTTGGGTGCGCCCCTGATATATATATATATACGGTAGACATGCTCTCCGCCCTCTGCATGTACGTACATATACGATACGTATGTAGAAACTAGCACACTTACTTACTCTTAAATTGTAGATGGAAATACGATTGCCAACAGGACTTATCAGATTGTTGCCGTCGTGAGTGAACAGAAGATTGCCTCGATGATAAACTTCTCGTGCCCAGAGGATTCAAAACTAAAACACACAGAAACTTTAAAATCTTTTGGAACGCATGACGAATTTAAAAATCAGTAACACATAACTATGACATAAAAATAAATAAAATATGTCACGTACGTATATATAAATATATAAAATCAAGTTTATCAAACAAATTCCTAACTAACACTTTTGCACCTTCGGAAGATGATCATCACATTGTGACGTATAATGCAGCAAACAACAACAACAAATTCGTACGCTGCAAACCAATACGTAAATTTGCAAAACTTTTACGATAGCGTGCCCACCGGCCAATAACTTTAATGTCAAAATGTCATTTTTTTTAAATCCAGTCATTTTTTAAAAGTTTTAACATTCTTCTTGCAAAATACGTATATGTATATATACAGCGAAAAATATCCAACTAATCTTTGCAAAAAATCTTCCCCTACTAGCTAAGATGTCCCCATAAAATAATCCCCCGATAGCTTTTCAGAAAAGTATGCTTTTTGAAATTGGAGTCCCGTATATTATTAGCGATTTTGAAGTAAATGAATACAAGATACCAAAAACGGATATAGTAAAAGATCTTGGCGTCTATATAACACCGGATTTGAAGTTTTCTACACATTGTGACAAAATTTGTGCAAAGGCCTACCAGAAAACTGCTCTCATTTTTAAGTCGTTTTTGGTGTCGAGACTTAAAGTTTTTGGTAGCCATGTTCTCCCTGTACGTAAGACTCAATTTTGGAATACAACTGTTGCGTTTGGTCTCCTTATCTAAAAAGACATAGCCAAGTTGGCAAATTAGTTCAGCGTAGATTCACCAAACGAATCCCTCACATTCGGAAATTTTCCCATATATGACCGTCTTAAATTGACGGGTCTAGAGCTGTTAGAGAGTCGGAGATTAAAAGCAGATCTTGCTCAAACCTATAAAATAATCCATCAACTCGGATACTGTGAATTCAGTGGATTTCTTCACATATGCGGTGATTTCGGGTACTAGAGGTCATGCCCTGAAACTTTTAGCCGACAAAACTAAGCTAGACTGCAGGAAGCACTTTTTCTCAAACAGGGTAGTGCCAATCTGGAATACTCTGGAAAGTGAAGTTGTAACCGCCCCAGACATCTTCGTTTTTAAAAGCTTTGGATAAGGGTTGTGATCTTA
The DNA here is from genome assembly GCA_030248195.1 of Trissonchulus latispiculum. Taxonomy (NCBI): domain Eukaryota; kingdom Metazoa; phylum Nematoda; class Enoplea; order Enoplida; family Ironidae; genus Trissonchulus; species Trissonchulus latispiculum. The sequence continues at coordinate 98,961 of JASAND010013629.1, forward strand.
GCCGTTTTCTTAGGTACGATTTTGATCAGTAGGTGTATATGCATGTATTATATATATATATATATGTACTGGCGACATTCAAAATCAGCATTTTTAGTGTGAGTATTATGCAGTTAGTACGTAGATGTATATACTTATGGACGTGTTATATACGTATAAGTTGATGTTTCTGTAGTGTTGGTGCATGCAGAATCTTGTATGTCACCTATTTGGCTATTCTGTGACTATGTCTTCCGACAATGACAATCAGTTCCGTGTGCCTGACTTGCATAACCTATGTTAGCCAAATAAAACGGTTTCATTCATTTACCTCAGGGGCAACTTCTCGGCCAAATCGGAGGCAAAAATTTTTCGAACTTACAAGGGGGGACTGATGTAAAATTTTTGTCCCCCCCATCTTTATAAGTACCAATTTTTCTGGGTTCGCCGGTTTTTGTTCTTTTTGAATTTGGACCACCAACGCCCCATCTCCGACAGGAGGTAGGCATTTATTTATATACCTAGTACATCAATGATCACAGTGGCTTCCTGTGGTTGCTGCTTGTTTCGAAAAATGTTTTTTTGAATGTTTAGGGTTTGGTGTACGACATGTCTCAAGGAACCGGATACAAGGTTAGGACGATATTTTGTGCATTATAAACGCAATAAAACAACGAAAACATGCAATGGGAGTGGTCTCAGAGGTCTAGAAGACGATATATATAGTTCATTTTATGGCAAAACCAGCAGTTTTTACAAAATGTTTACGCCACCGGCGCGATAATTTGCTTCTTATATATATATAAGAGTTCAATATCTAATGTATGGATATATCATGATTTTTAGGAAAAAACGCTTATATACTTTTTCAATTTCAAGGAGATTTTATAGAGAGTTATTTTTATGGGGACATCTTAGCTAGTAGGGGAAGATTTTTTGCAAAGATTAGTTGGATATTTTTCGCTGTATATATACATATACGTATTTTGCAAGAAGAATGTTAAAACTTTTAAAAAATGACTGGATTTAAAAAAAATGACATTTTGACATTAAAGTTATTGGCCGGTGGGCACGCTATCGTAAAAGTTTTGCAAATTTACGTATTGGTTTGCAGCGTACGAATTTGTTGTTGTTGTTTGCTGCATTATACGTCACAATGTGATGATCATCACCCGAAGGTGCAAAGTGTTAGTCAGGAATTTGTTTGATAAACTTGATTTTATATATTATATATATACGTACGTACGTACATATTTATTTTATGTCATAGTTATGTGTTATGACACCCAAATTCGTCATGCGTTCCAAAGATTTTAAAGTTTCTATGTGTTTTAGTTTTGCAATCTGCTGGGCACGGTTTATCATCGAGGCAATCTTCTGTTCACTCACGACGGCAACAATCTGATAAGTCCTGTTGGCAATCGTATTTCCATCTACAATTTAAGAGAGTAAGCAAATGCTAGTTTCTACATACGTATCGTATATATACGTACATACAAGGGCGGGCATGTCTACCGTATATATATATATCAGGGGCGCACCCAAGGGGGGGGCGGGGGGGGCGGCCGCCCCCCCAGTCAGGTTTCGAAGGTCAGGAAAATTAAGATGCAGAAAGGAGGAAAAGCAGGAAAAACAAAAATTTTCGCGCCTGCGGCGCGAATTAACCATTCCTGGTGTGTTTTGAGGGTAGCATACGGGATGGAGTGTGTTGGCTGACTTTCAATTATGTAGACGTTTCTTTCTGCTTACGCTTGAGTTATAATATAGACATTAACCGCTAACGTTTTCAAATCATGGATTTTCTGCATTTGATTGTGCATATTAGCGATCAATTTCTTCTAAAATATTTGGGCTTGACTCACTGTATAATAGAAATTCGCAGCGTCTATACCAAAAATGACAGAAAAATTAAAATTTTAACTGCAAAATCAAAAATTTTCTTGAGCTTAAGTTTCGAATAGGCAGATTATATATCGGATATCCGTATAATATGTTAACGTAAAATAGGCGGATAATCCGACATAAAAGAATATCAGGTCCCCACCACTTGTGCGTATGTACACCTCTTTTACAAATGCATACACAAATGCTCAGTCAAATTTTGATTCCGCTTTCCACAAAATGGCTCTAAAAATTTCCAAACTGGTGCAACTTTTTAAAAAGAGCTCTAGCTTGTAGCTGGGGGCTGCCGCCCCAGACCTCCGTAATTATAGCTACGTTGCGTTGCTTAGTTTGAATTTTATTAACTTGAGTTATACATATACCTTATCTGGTGAAACCATGGCACCAGCCAGAAGACAACGAAGATAATTTGAAACAGCAAAAAGTGGTCAGAAAAAATTGCTTTCATGTCTAGAATGCAAAAAATTCTCAACTTCTGGGGGCTGCGCCCCCCAGACCCCCTGCTTTCATGTTTATATGAATGTTTATTATATTTAACTACCTCAATCAATGAAACCGACTGCTACATGTTTGTTCTCAAAGTGAAACTTGTATGTATATAAAACATGTGTAGAAATAAATAAATTTGAAAAAAATTTCAACTTTGGTGCCGCCCCCCCTGTCAGAAAACTTCAAATGTGCCACCGATATATACGTATAAAATATATCTATCACTGGCGGATCCAGGATTTGGTGACGGGAGGCGGCGGTAAGATTTCTCCCGCGGGGGTCTGGGGGGGGCGGAGCCCCCCAGAAGTTGACGAAATTTTTTGTTTTTGCAACAAAATCGGCCTTCGGATCTTTAATTCTATTCATTCTGAAGAACTGAGAACATTTTTTAAAATTGTTGACATTTTTAGACAAAAATGGTATTTTTCTCCAAAAAAATCGGCTGCATTTTAAGCTTTTTCTTCATAAATGCAATAAATATGCGGTTAAAAAGTAGAAAATTGGCGCCGACGGCGTGAAATTTTTTCGTTTTTTGCCCTTTTCCCTCTTGCTCTCCTTAATTTTTCCTACATACCTTCTTATCGCGACGGAGGTGCCCCTGATGTCAAGGTATTTTTAGCGTTTTTTCGGTTTTTTAGCTTATTTTACACGTAGAAAGGCAAAAATTTCTCAAAAAATGCCAGGATTTAAGCTTAAAATAGCCATTTTTACGAAAAAATCTTCGGCGAAGGCGAAGCCGAAAAATTTTTGAAAATTTGCCTGTTTTTTGGCAAAAATTTGGGCCCCCAAAAATCCCAGGGGGAGGAAGCAACAATCCCGGGAGTGGGCGATTTCGGGGGGAAGGCATTTTCGGGGGGGGAAGGTTGATTTCGGGGGTTGCCGGTAAAAAATACTCTGATATACATGCTCCTTTTTTTGGATTGATCAAAGGAGACTTCATCAACATTTCAGTTCAAAAGTGTGAAAATTTTGCTAGTTCACCGTTTAGTCTATCCAGTGTGCTGTTCCTTAGGCAGGTCTTCGAGAAATTTTGCCAGGAGCCCTCTATGTGATTCTTGTCTCCATCGGATTCTCGGTGCTGGATTCCGTGTTCGGTTGCTTCCATCCTATTTTTTGCAGTTAAATTTTATTTACTTTTACGACTTTTGCATGCGATCAGTGCAGTATTTCTTAGAGTATATATATATATATATATACGTATATATATATATATATACACATATATATACGTATATATATACATATAATTCATAGAACACATAAAACTTATTGTCAATCTCCGGCAGGCAGTGCCAGAAACTATTTGAAAATTTGGCCCTCTGAGCGAGTTTTTTCGATTTGGTACAAAAATGGTAACCCGTTTTCTTGGGGGAGGCGGGTCGTTTATAGGGGGCATGGGCCAGCGTTTTTTTCAAAATCGGATTTCAGCAAATTTTCGTCATTTTTATTTTCTGAACGTCATTTTTATTTGTCCAACGTCAAAAATACGTTTTTTCTAGAAATACAGTTTTGTTTTCATTTTGGGCTATATTAATAAATTTCTGTTTAATTTTTACCTTGTTGGTTTTGGTTGCTTAATATTTCACACTGTATCGCAAGAATATACGTATATATTCTAACTTCGTACTTATCTGGTGTCTATGTGACATGACTTTAAGCATTAAAAATGAGAATAATCCAATACAATACAATACAATACAAGTCTGGGGGCGGAGTCCCCCCAGAAGTTGAAGAAACTTTTGCATTTTAGATGAAATCATTCTTCAAATCTTTAATTGCTTTCATTTTGCAGAAACAAGGAAATTTTTAAAAATTTATACTTTTTGAGGGGAAAATAAGAATTTTTTGCTAAAATCGAATGACTTTTTAAGCTTTGTCTATATATCCAAAAATCTGGTAATAACATTGAAAATATATATACGTATGTATACGTACGCGCTCGCGAAATTCTGTGGATATGCCTTTTTCCGTTTTTCCTGTTTACTTTTCTTACATTCAAATCGCAACGACGGGACTGCATCCAGATCTATCACTGGTACGTAGTTTTTAGCATTTTTGCAATAAAAGTTCTTAAACATACTGGTACGTACGAATATACGCTCTGATTCCATTTTTCCATCCAGTTGGACTACTACCATCTGATTCCATCTGAAGAGTAAGTTTTCAAAAAATATTCAGCGAAAATGATATGTGAGCAACGTGCATCAAAAATGCAATTGAAGGATGTAGCATGAAGTCTCGTAATCTATGGCTTTGTAATATAAAACTAATTGAGTTTTCAAACATCGTCGAAGTTTAACATAAACCACAAAGACAATATAGAGCGGGGGTGTAGCCCCCAAAATTTGAGAAATTTTTTGAAAAACCACTGTTAAAACATGATAGAAACTTTGCATTCTTTTTTAATTTGAGTGCTACTTCCACATTTTGCCTTGGTCATTCTTTATTTTGGCGTCGTCAAAACTATTGTTCATTTCTGCAAACGACGCTATTTTTGGCCAAAAAACCTAGGCATTGGCATATCCAAGGAAGGGGTTTTAGGGGTTTAAACCCCTTCCCTTTTGAGTTAAATTGTATCAATACAAAACCATTACAAAACATGCAAATTTTTGTCAAGACACTCTCCTTTTCAAAATCCTGGATACGCCCACGCCCCTGATAGGGGGGGGGGTCCAGTAGAATAAGCCCAGCTGGCTATGTGTACAAGTTATGTATGACTTTTCTCTTGTTTTAGTCACAGTTCCTATACGCTGCCTGTTGAATCTCAGTTTAACATAACGGTGCTGTCTCTAGATGCCAAAGGTCATAATCTTTTTGCTGTCAATGAGCGTAAGTTGCCTTTTCTTATGAACACTTTTGTCAGTTTGCTCTAGGAAAGGGAAGTGGTCGGGGGTCCGATTCTGGTAAACAGCTCAATATTATGATTCAAAAAAGTATATATTAAGGGGGGCTTTGTTACATGAACAGTGCAACTGTACACAATATGTAGTATTAGTTCTGATGTGAAATTTCTGGTTTGTCTCAAGTTTACAAATACTAAACAGTTTTTTACGAGCCGTAGTAGGAAAACATGGTTTTTCTCTCTTTTTTTAAGCATTTTTGTTATTGTTAAATGTTTTTTTAGTTTTTAACACTGTTTCAGACGGTGAAGGATTATTTATCAGTCTGCACAGTCGCCAGGTTTTGCATCGTCATCGATTCAACAAACCGATTCGTGCCGTCAAATTCAGTCCAAATGGCCAGTAAGTAGTCGGTGTTTCCTTTTACGACTTTTGTCTCGGCACATAAAAGTGTGGGGGGCGACTCTCTGGCATAAAGCTTCCTACATCCAATGTAGATAACCCAGACGTAGTCGGAGTTATTCACCTTGGTTGTCTTTGTGGAGAGGCCTCGCGACAGCTCACCAGCTAGCGGGCGGGAAGTGAATTTTACCTACCTACCCACCTACCTACGACATCACGAGCCATCTGTCTGGTTGGAAAAAAAGTATTTGATGATCATAAAAAAGTATGACAAACCAGTCAAGCAACTACTGTCATACCCTGGACTATTGGTTCTTCAGTATATATTTCATTGACAGTTGAAAAACATTTGGAGTGAAGCTAACTTTTTCCGATTAAAAAACTTTAAAGCTAAATTTATGTAAGTTTTTCTGACCATTTTAATTGAAGGGAACCTGTAATTAAGAATTTTAATTCTGAACCAGCTCGTAGCTGAACGTTGGTTGAATAAATTATTGCCAGGTGGATTAAGCAGATTAAAATTAATCTTTAAAGAAACAACCAGCTTTTAACCAGGTTGAATTGTGATTGTGAACTTGCTGCGCTGCCGTTTTAGTCTGAAATGATAAAATAAAAAACAAAAATTAGTTTTCAGTTGTTTTGTCTAAAGAACCGAGATAGAGTCTGAAGCTCAACCTCAATTATTCCCTGTCCCTGTTTTCATTTGCTCAACTGAAATACAACTTTAGAGTTGCTGAACTTTTTGATTTCCCGATTTTTATTTGATTTTTTTGCTGCAGATATTTTGCGGTCTGTCGGGATCATGATGTTCAGGTGTTTCGCAGTCCGTCTGATGGCGCCCTGTTGGCTGGGCCAGCCGCTACGGAAACGGATGGTCCTCCCGGCTCCAGCGGTATGGCTCGGAACCCGTTCTATTTGGAGGCGACCTATCATGTGGCTCAGGATGATACCACTTCCCTGGACTGGAGTTGCGACTCTAGGTATACCGGGGGGTCGGGGGGGGGGGTGAGGGTTGGGGATGCTATTTATGGATAGATTCTCCAATTTTCAGTTTTGTATTCTTATCGTAGGGGCGTACATTAAAGTAGGCTGTTGTCTAATACAGAAAGAAATTGTGACTAGCCTACGTCTGTCCTGTAAAGTCCACTAAGGCAAAGTCCGGACGAGACATTTGGAGGCGGGGGGAAACGTTTTCGAAAATTTTCTAAAAGTATATACGCATATTGGGTGCTATTCGCAGATAATGCATAGAGCTCAACGAGGTCTTTCGATTAAATATAATTATAACTATGCAGCTGCTGTCCAACTTCGAGAAATCGACAAAACTGTCCTGAAAGGAAATGTCGAAGTTTTGAAGCGGGGTACAGTCCCGGCTAGAATTTACGCACCTATGCGCTCGCAGTTTGCTCGCAATCCGGTCGCAGCTGTTTTTGTTGCTACTGTTCGTTTGATCTTTGCGTTAAGCAATTTGCTATATGCGTGCAGATGTGTAGTCAACTGGCTAACTTCTATAGAAAAAGTTCAGTCAAAGGTTTTTGCATAATCCTATATCAAAACCTTCAATCAAAGAACATAGCCGTAGCCATAAGCTTAAGCACAATGTTATCGCTGAAAAACTGCTGGCAAAAACTAGACAGCAAAACAACTGAAACGCGAGCAGGTCGCGAGCAAGTCTCGACCAGCATGCCTTAACTTCTAGCCGGGACTGTAGTGTATGATGTTGGAACGCCGAAAGAACTTATTTTGGAAAGCTTCACCAAATATCGGCTTGATTTGAGCCGTCAACCAGGGATACGTGCCTAAAAAGGAATTACCACCTTAACCATACATTAACATAGGGTCGGGTCCTGGGGGGTGGGCTTGTCCCCAAAAAATTTTGAGAGGGCTTGTACCTTGAACAAATATTTTCAGGGGGGCTTGTACCTCAAGAAAAAATTTGTAAAATTGATCGAAAAATTAACGCAAATTTTATTAAAATTAGCAATTTTTTTGTCAAAATTTGCAAAAAATCTTCAATGTTTAGAAAAAATTTCAAATTTTGCCCAATTGTCTCGAAACATTAAGCATTTTAGCTAAAATATTCCGGCGGAGCCGGAAATTTTTGAAATTTTACTGTAAAAACTAATTTTTTCCGGCTGTTTTTGGTTACCCCTTGGCCATTTTTTCGTTACCCCTTGTCCCCGACGGCGATAGGGCTTGTACCTTGTCCGGGTTGGGGGGGGGCTTGGACCCCCCCAGACCCCCCCCCGCGTTAACCTATGAGTCCTTAACGGATCTAAAGGATGCTGCCGTTTAGTTGAGTCTGTGCTCAACATTTTATAGTAGATTTATACTATTTATTGCTGGTTTTTGTTTAGACTGTTTACGGTTGGTGCTAAGGATAAGATCAGTCGTGTCTGTGGTGCCCAACGCTATAGGAATGTCTACATCTGTACGGTGGGTGCCGGGGGACATACGGCCCCGATTATGGGAAGCTTTTTCACACTGGACAGTTATGATGTATGTGTGCCGTAAATGTTGTTCAGAATACAGCGCATTGAATTTAAAAAACAGCTTATACCTGTTAAGTCAGCATCGCTTAAGGTTTAGGCTTTGGTTAAGAATTTTGTCCAAATTTGTAATCGTTTTAAATTCTGGAAGTTTGGTTTGGTCTGTTGTAACGTGCCTATGAATGAATAAGATGAGAATGTTTCTGAGAGATTGTATTGATGACTACTGCTTTTGTAAATTATGGTCTCCTATTATGGTTATTCCGAGTTGAGACGCATTTGGCAGGACGCAGATACATAAACTCCTATTTTAACCTTGGATAAACAAACCATCTTTACTTAACACTAACTACCTAACAACAGTACTTTTCTAGTTTATCTTTAGGCGATTTTGGGGGGGGGGGTGCTCACCCAGAATGAGGGCGTTGTTTGAAAAAATGACGAATTTTTACTTTTTTTCGGATAAAAACTGCTCCAAATCGGCAAAGGATGACTAATTTACTTTTTTTAGTGAAACTTCCTAAAAGAATCCGGCGAAGCCTATTAAAAAGCGTAGGTATGTTCGCATGTTTTTCAGAAATTTCTGAACCGCAGGCATTTTTGGTTGTCGTCTTTTTGTTTCAGATAATCTCCGTTGATCGTGCCGGATTTCTGGTTCGTTGGGAGTCAAATCTGGCGGGCTGCGGAGATCTGATCCCCCTACCGGAAGATCAGGATCGAAAAACGGCCGACTCTGTTTGCCTTCTGGATGACAGGGAAGGGCAGGAATCGCTGAAATCGCTCAAATCTGAACCAACGGGTGGTCCTCTGACTGCCGATCAAATGCTGTGCTATAAAAAGATACAAAGGTTAGGCTGTGTCACATTTTTGTCTCACACTGCTCCTTGTTTTTTTGCTTCTTTTTCTGAAAATTCCTACTTTTTTAATGCGAAAATTAGCGTAAAAATCACCTTTCCTGGGTGTAAAAAGTGCAATTTTTGTAGTTTTAAGGGCCTTTTTACGCTACAACTTTTTTCATGTTATCTCAAAATAATATAAATGTCGTCTTTAAAATTAACCTGATGTTATTCTATTGGAGATTCTACAAAAAAACTCAAAAACGATTTCAGTCATCTGTTAGTGGTGCACCAGTATTTTCAGATAGTTTAGAAAAAATTTTATGTGCTATTTGGTGTAAGTTTTTGTCTGTTTGTTTATATTTGTTGTTTTATATTTTTTGCTATATTCTAGACATTCCTTTCATGATGTTGTGAGCGGCGCAGGCATTGAATTGACGGCCGTAGACTATCACAAGTCCACGCAGATTTTGGTGTCCGGATTTTCCAACGGCTGCTTTGTCATTCATGAGATGCCTGAATTTAATCTGATCCATAGTTTAAGGTACGGTATTGTATAGGTACATTTTTTGGATATTTTATGAAATAATTTCGTTCGTTCGGGCCCAGAAAATGTTGTTTATCCTTTTTTCCCTCGAATTTTCGGGTTCCTTAGCTACTTTACATTTCTGTGTCGTCTATGCCCTAATCGAACTGGGTTAATATTTGTGCCATAGCCAGCCTTGCTCTTCTGGTGGGGGAGGGAGAGAGTTGGAGTTTTGGGTTTTTGATTAAAGACCGGTTTATTTGCAGTCGGGTGTATTTTCTGCTTCACGGTCCACAATTCCCCTACAGTGTCAGTATTGCTGGGTACCCAACCCACCGGCCTCTGTGTAGTTGTTTTGGTCATCAGTAGAGATGGCACCAACCAACCAGTGCTGGGTTCGCTTTGATCTTGCCGCTAATCTGAGCATACTGGGAAACTTTGGACGGAGCCAAATGGAATCCGTGTGAAATGCGATGGACATGGGCCCCCATCAATTGGATAATATTATCTCCGTTCACAGGCAGGTATCCACTGACATCCGCCTGGTTAACGGCACATAATATTGTTCTCAAAATCGGCATGTCCGTTATCCGCGCCCCCTCCCCCTCCTCCCTGCAGGAAGCGAATTTGTAGCGAGTAATAAGCCTGATGCTGAAACCTGATTACTGGTCTCGTGAATCGGTGGCGTAGTGCCTGATGGTTGGTTAGAAGCCCTTTTTTTGGGTGTCCGACCCGATCACGTATTGCCAGTTTTTTTCCCTAACCTCTTCCTTCTCTCCCTCTGTTTGGGAGTCTCTCCGCGGCAGCCAAAGCGTAGCGACACTGGTACATTAAGTTTGCCCTTTTCTCATCCCGTCAGTTATACATACATATTATGACTTCTTGCTACGTATGTCGCCTGCTGGATGCTGAGCGCAGAGTGTTACTGACTGGCAGTTGGTGGGCAGCTAGAAAAGCAGAGTTACGAATTTGCTTTTCTTGAACCGTTGGTTTCTGATACTTCAGCTTCTACTGTTTCGTCAGGTCAGTTCTGATGAGTCATCGTCTACTACCCCTACAGGTAAAACCTTGCAATAATTACGAATTTGCCTGGGAGGGAGTGTTATGCGGGGTGACCCTAGTGTTAGTCTGTATCCACAAACTCCCATGCCGGAGGTAGGCCGCCTGAGCTATGTACATGAAACGCTCAGATTCCATTGTTTGACGACATTAGATGGATGCTCTTTATTACATATACCCTCAGCAAGGCAGTGCACGAGTCAGTGCGGCCCGATTTAACGAGTGCGACTTTCGCCTGACCCGGTGGCCAAGTTTCTAAGTTTGTTCAAGCTGACAATGCCGTGTCATAGGCGCTAATTGGAGGTCCTCAAAGCTACTGTAATCTGCAAGATGATTGGCGAAACAAAAAATGTAATCCCTTGAAGTTCGATGATACCCCGTTCCGTCCCTCCGCTACCCCTTGGTGTGGTCGGTCCACAGTGAAACCTGTTTTGGCGTACTATACGCGCTTTATGTACCCGCTTTATGCGTAGCTTATGATAGTTTTTTCATACGTATGTAGTTTTTTAGAACAAAGTTAAGGGCTACATAGCCATGAATATTATCTAGGTGTAGGGCCGTTTGTAGCTTGAAAATGTCATTGCGAAATCGTGGGCAAGGGATGACTGGACGGTTTTGCGTTTGCGTCTGAAGTTTTTTCTGCACCATGTGTTCAAATATGTAGCGTTTTTCTAAGTCCTTTTTTTTCTTTGCATACCTATAGATAGGTTTATGTTACGTAGAAATCGGGTTTCACTGTGTGACTGAACTACTCTCTTTTTTTCTTCGTTCTAGGCCCAGCTACGAAGAAATTGCGGCAACGTCTCTATCGTGCTGTGGTCGGCAGGTTGCTTTTGCGGCTATCCAACCCGCCTCCTGTGCTGTGAATGCGGCCGCTGAACCGATAGCTGCTCAGTCTCTACAGCACGACGGAGTTGTGACGGTGCTCACTGACTATGCCCTGCCCGGAGCCGCCACTAAGTCGCCGGTGCTGTCCTTATCTGGTGCTGCAACTTCTGGTGCTGTGCCACAGCACACCACGGCATCCCACCAGTCGACTGTTAGCCTACCACCCGCCGTCTTGTCGCAGTCGCCAGCTGCAGCTTCTAGTATGGTAGCAGCTGCTGAGGAATCTTCGACGACCTTGGCAGACGACCTTGATCAACTGAAACTGTCGTCGAAGAATTTGTCGTTGTCTGAAACTGGCGGTGGGGAATCCGAAATTCCTGCGAACGGTGACCCACGGGGCCCTTGGCTCTCAGATGAGCAATATGCGGAACAGTTTGGCTCTAATGAGTCCTCGTCTACTACTACTACTGCTGCTACTACTACTAGTACTACTACTACTACTAGAAAAGTGGCTCCTAGTACTGGTTGTCGATTTAAACTGCACGGCTATCGCTATATCAGTCCGCCTCCCCCACCTCCCCGCGCTCCTATTTCCCTCCTACCGGCTGTGAGGGCTAATCCGTTGCGAGGCCGTTTCTCTGGTTCTCGATATTTGTCGTGTCCAAATCTGCCGGTTCCGGTCCGATTTCGTCCACCACCAAACCCCTACCGTTATCCTAGTCAGCTTAGATCGTCGAATTTTTTAGCGGCTGGTGGTGCTAGACCGACAGCGCTCAAAAATAGACGTTTTGGCGCCTACAGTCGACTTTCGACCCCGTCGGCGGCGCCTAAATGTCTACTGACTGGCAGACGTAACGGCGACGCCATTATTCCGCCTGCCAAATATTCGTCTAGTTCGCCTTCTTCGTTTAAGTCTTTCATTGGTTCCACAGGACCCCGCCGGGCCCCTCCTAGAAGGTCGCTTCTGTCTTCCAAACAAGCACTGGAAAATGACCAGAATAAATCCTCCTCTAATTTTCCAATTATTGATGATGACGATGATAATGTTTTTAATGGGATCGATCATACCCAGGCTATCGATTCTGTGGGTCACTATGCCTTTCGTAGAAACAGTCCGCCCGAAACCCCCACGGTTCCGATGGTTCCAACCCCTGCCCCACCCCCCACGGTCCCCCAACCGGCCCCCCTTCGACCTGGATTTTTTGTCTTTTCCCCGCCCCCCTCCGCAAAACCCCTCCCAATCGTTCCCCTGATTCGTCCCCCGTTTTTGGGCAAATGAATGACCCCTTCTATTCTTTACATATATCACTTTCTGTTTTAACCAATCCGAAACTTTCATATGACTTATATACTTTGTCCTGAACTTGCTCTTATGAAACAGACTCCAAATAGATTTTTGTTGTGTCTGTGTGACTTCTTTTTAAGGCTTCCGTTTGTTGCATTCGTTTGTCTGTGTTACATTGTTGCATTTTCTTTATTTATTGTTTGTGACCAAAGATTTTAGTTTTTTTCCTGTTTTCTTGTTGATTGATAGTATAGGTTATAATATCTTATAGTTTGTGTTTTTCCAAGCTGTATGTATGTACCTAGCAGTTCTTAGCAGTTAGCACTGTGCTGTATGGTATCATTTATAGGTATGCAATAGTTTTAGTTTATTAATAGAGGTTGTAAGTGTTGGGTCTTGGACAGGGTGCGTGCGACCACCTTGAACTTTGTAAAGGTAGCTTTTGTGGTTGCTTAGAGGTGTAGTGTAAAATTTGTAGTTGGTTTAATTACCGTACAATTACGTCAATTATTCAGCTTCCAGGAAAGTTTCGATTGCGTAAGACTTGTGTGGTTGGTGAAGTTTTAAGTTAGCATAAAATGGGTGGATGGAGCTTTGAGTTTTTGGTTTAGTGTCGTTTGCTGTGTATTTGGTTTGTATTTTGTTTTTGATGTATATACATGCGCCCATTCCTTTAATTCTGTTCTTTTGTCCTTGTTTGTTTGTTTGTTTGTTGGAATAGTGATGCGTATATTTGCTACTTTGCTATGGATAACTGCCATACATGTTGATTTGATTATAAAGAAATAATGAAAAACGCCTGCCTGCAGTCACTACGGCAAAAGCCGTCTTAGTCCGAAACATGACGGGAGAAAGTGTTGTCTAGTTTCAACATAAATTTTAGTTTCGAGATTTAAAGTTTTGAGTACCGGAAGGGGAACGCCCCTCCTTCTTCTTCTCTTCGGGCACCAACGGTCTTCCCATTATATCAGGTGCCTACGTAGAAACACCCGTCCTCGAAATGCTTCCCTCCGTGTTGCTATTTCCTAGACCGAAGTTTCCGGAGGGGGGGCGAGGTCTGGAAGGGGTGTTGTCAAAAAGTGACTTCAAATAGCTATTTTTTGTTGCTGAGCTAAAAATTGAACAGTTTTAATTGTTAAGCTTAAAATGGCTGAAAATGCCAAAAACACCTCAAAACCCTATTTCTCTGTTGACTTCTGAAGTCAAGGGGGGCGATTCTGGGAGGAACAGATTCCTGGGGGGGCGCTCCCACACCCCTCCCCCCTCCCTGTTGAAAATAGCCAGCCCTTTTCAGGAATTTTGGTTCTGTCAGTGATATTTATCATACATATACCTATATTCCTATACTATTAGATATCGTATTATCTTGTTTGTGTAGCTGCGTGTAACTAAAGTGTGTTTATAACACAGCGCTGATTGGAAACCCATAGGTTATAGACAATATATAATTATTATGTTATGCAGAGACTGGACTATTTTTTAACATTTACGTGTTTAGGAGACTTTTATTTTGTTGTTATTGTGTACGTATTACAGCACACTGCCTTCTATTTGATACATATACGTATGCATAGGTTGTCTTTGTTTATAGTTGAGTTTATGCATTATCCGTGACTGGATTGCCTTTGTTTTATTCTGTTTTTGGCTAAAACAATTTTGCAGTCCAGTTACTTTTTGAGATGTTAGATCTTGTTTTGCTACTTTGCAATGGCAGTTGTGCTTTTGCAAAGTTGTACACATTGGTTTGGAAGTCTGGTTTCAGCTCATTCCACTGAAGCACCTGTTGTGAGCCTGTGGCGGCTTAGTTGGTTAGAGCGTCTGTGCGTTGAGCAGGAGACGGCGGGTTCGAGTCCCGCCAGATGCCTGATTTTTTTTCGGGTGCTTGGTGGTGTGCAACTTTCTTTAAACCCTTTAGAAGCCTGTCTTTTTATGAAGTATTTTGCTTCACATTATGTGCTGTTTTGGTTATGTGTTAGTCTGACGTCTGCAAATCGTACCTGCTTGTTGAGTTTGAGTGCTAGTGACTATATGTGCTGTATTAATCGTATTATTATATACGTGCCGTATATACGTTCATGTTGACATTAATCAGTGGATGGTGAATTTCTTGCCATTTTGTGTAATGCTGTTGTGGTTCAGGGTATTTTTAGGGTTTTTTCCATGGGGGTGTCGGGCCGGGGAAGGGAGAAATTTGGGGGGGGAGGTTTTCTGCAAAAATGAGCCAAGAATTGCTATTTTTAGGCTGCCTGGATTTAGGTTAACAACAGACATTTTTACGAGAAAAATCGGCGAAACAGGAAAAATTTTGAAAATTTGCCCGTTTTTGCCAAAAGTTTGGGCCCCCAAAAATACTGATCCAAAAATGGAGATCTCATTAAGGGGGAAGCCCAAAATCGCGCGGGAGGGGCGGCGTTTCGCAGGGTTGGGCGAGACCGAGATTTCACCGAGACCGAGACCGAGACCGAGACCGAGACTAGCAATTTTAAGCTTAATCTTAATTTCCACCAGTTCTTGAGGCTTAGGGTCAGTATTAAGGACTTAAGCACTTAAACAGACGGTTTCAGCACATCGTCAGTTAAGTTTCGTTACATTAATTTAAAATTTTCGCTGAAATTAGATGTTTTCAAAAAATTTCCGGTCTCGGTCCGAGACCGAGACTTTTGGGTGAGCGAGACCGAGACCGAAACCGAGACTGGTCAAGTCTCGGCTTTTGGGCGAGACCGAGGCCGAGACTCCCAACCCTGGCGTTTCGGCAGTGGCCGGTTTCGGGGGGAAGGTCAATTTCCGGGGGGGGGGGGGTGGGGGCGCCCCTCTCTGTGAAAAATACCATGGTGGACGGTCGGTAGGTTAATGCTTTGTGATCAGTTTTGAGTCTTTCTTTACCATTTCAAATTTTTAAATAAAAATTTACAGTTTGTTCTTGGTTGTTATTGCTGTTTAATACAGAAAACGGGGACTCATAAGATTGGTATCTAGTAAGGTTTGATTTTGGTATATATAAAGCTGAGTGGCTAATTATATACTTTACTTTTTGAAATCGAACTATAACCCAATGAAATGAGTCTGATATAATATAATTAATAAGTTGAACTGTAAATATTCCGTGTGTATATACGTTCTATTTTGCGACTTGATTTTGGTTGATTGACTATGTGTACAGGAACGCACCCGAGATTTTGAAAAAAGGGGGGGGGCAAAGTCAACTGCAACGGGGCTCAGGGGGCTCCGCCCCTAGAAGTTAATGAGTTCTTCATTTTTGCCCAGAAATTATATTTACAATAGATGATTATTTCCTTCAAAAAGATATTATAATTGCGAAGAGGCGGAAATATCTTTTAAAAATAGCTGTTTTGCTGTCAAAATAGCAAAAAATTTTCCTTTTGTCACTCCAAAAGGTATAGACCTCTGAGACCAGACATGTACAGAAGGGGAAAGGGTCAACGGAGAACGAGGGAAGCCTGACGGGGGAGGATAGCCCACCCCAAGGTCCTCCAATCCAACCCGGCAACCCGGCCAGTCCCCAGGGAATCGGAACGTGGACTATCCAGGAGGGAACGGGTCCTTCTAGCTCAGCTGAGGGCGGGGGGCCACTGCCCTTTGCTGAGGTCCTACCTATTCAGAATTGGGGCTGCGGAAAATCCGATCTGCAGCCGATGCGGGGAGTCCGAGGATGACGTGTCCCACCTAATCCTAACCTGCCCGGCCCTGGCCCACCATCGCCAACTCTGCCTGGGTGTGGGGGCTAGCCTGGACTGCCTATCCAGCAGCCCATACCTGGTCATTTGTTTCCTGCGGGAGGCAGGGATAATCCCGATGGTCCCTCCAATCTATGCCTAGCGAAGATTCCTGAACAGAGAGAGAGAGAGAGAGAGAGGGGGGGGGAAATTGGGGGGGGGGTGAACCGAAGATAGGATTTTCGGTTCTTTTGCCAAAAAACCGGAAAATATTTTTCGCAGTATCGCTGTAGCAGGCTAGCTGTATGACGCATTATATATTATATATACAAAAAGCTAAAATGGAGCTGTTTGTGGGTCAGCAGATGAAGAAAGAGTGCTAAAACGTGCAGTGGTGCAGCCAGGTTTTGAAAAAAACGGGGGTTCCGACTCCACCCCAATTTCCGGTCCTCGGGTGCGCCCAAGAAAATTGTGTCTTTTTGCTTATTTTTGGATGTAATTTTTGGTTTTTTGAATCCCGTATTGCTGAGTTTTTATTTTGAAAAAAACAAAAAATCTGGATATTTTTTGTCTTGTGTGTGTCGCAGTTAGTTATGTAATAGTTTGTTCCGTTTTTAGAGCATTCTAAGTATTATGCCCATTGGAATTAGCCGTTTTTTGGATACATGTAGATTTATTACGTAACTGTGGATAATACGTTGTTAATGAATAATATGCAATTTATTGTTACTATGCTACTTAATACGTTCTTATTTGCTTTACGTTATACATGCCTGACTTTACCACTGTCTACACGTTTATATTATGTAGTTTTTAAACTGCCATGTAAGAATGAAAATGTTTGATTAAAATAGTTTACCCCTTTATGGGGACGTAGATTTGCTGTATGGTTTGTCTCCTGTATTTAATTTTCTGGACTTTTCATTTCAATTCTATCGAAGTGCCTCCATATTTACAGCTTCTCTTCTGGTCTAGTTTTTTTCTTGTAAACGTCCTCCTGTAGGTTCTGTAAACTGTAATTAAATGTGTAGTAATTAAGAATGGAAATATTTGAACAGGTCGCAGGGTATTCATTCCTACCTTCCCCTAGCTGTTTAAAAATGCTTCAGAAGGCCTAAAAGTACGTTCTATATTTTATCTCTGCGAGATATTCTCATACTTCGTAGCTGATTTTGATTGATTGAGCTCTTAGTTTAATTTATAGTATATAATACCAAGAGTACATAATAGAATAAGAGTATGAAACTCTTACGCTACTATGTACTAGTCATGCTTGGCATGCTCGGGTCGCTAACTCGGGACCCCCCCCCCCCCCCGAACGTCTCGGGGGGGTCACACCCTACACTAATTGCATGCATTCATATAAGTGTGTGTCTGCTCGCTGATTCGCTAATTAGCTTAGGCTTACGATAGGCATTTTATTAGTAATTTTTAATTAATTAATTATAGCTTTAATTAGGTAACTGTAATTAAAAAACTAATTCGACAACTCTGTAGCATTTTTTCTGCTCTTTCCAACGATATAAAAATTGTTGCACAAAACAAAAATTCGTAGGAATGTAGTCTGCAACAATTGTTATATCGTTGGAAAGAGCAGAAAAAATGCTACAGAGTTGTCGAATTAGTTTATTAATTACATTAACCTAATTAAAGTTATAATTAATTAAAAATTACTAATAAAATGCCTGTCGTAAGCCTAAGCTAATTAGCGAATCAGCGAGCAGACACACACTTATATGAAAGCATGTAATTAGTGTAGGGTGGGACCCCCCCCCGAGACTTTCGGGGGGGGGGTCCCGAGTTAGCGACCCGAGCATGCCAAGCATGTTTAGTACATAGTAGCGTAAGAGTTTCATACTCTTATTATTCTATTATGTACTCTTGATAATACTTAGGTTTCATCTCACCACATTTTTACAGTTAACAGAAGCTAACTAGGGTTTTTGTATAGGTTTTCACCAGACTTGATTCAATTCGACAGGGATATACATAATAACATTTCATCTTCTTTGCCAGAGTGTATCCACCTCCAAGTCCAGCACATGGCGCAGCAAAGAGGTCAAAATGGGGACAGTCGGAATAAATGGCATAGTATGTGACCCACAAGCTCGGCAACCTAGTTTGAGGACCGGAGACTTCCAACTCTGACATACCTGCGGATAAAACGGGAAGAAAATCGCCAAGTTAGAATTCATTGGGCACGTTGAAGGATAATCGCCAGCTACATCCACCACAGTATGAAGGAAATCTCCATGCCGGGCGCGGATTCTTCCACTCTTCTTTTATTTGTTTGTAATTTATTTTTCATATTTTTCGTGTTTTTCTTTTTTTCCAGGGCTTCCGATCATGCCCTCCTAAGCGTCCGCC
Organism: Trissonchulus latispiculum; assembly: GCA_030248195.1. Classification (NCBI taxonomy): domain Eukaryota; kingdom Metazoa; phylum Nematoda; class Enoplea; order Enoplida; family Ironidae; genus Trissonchulus; species Trissonchulus latispiculum. Next base: position 117,637 of record JASAND010013629.1, read on the forward strand.
TGAACGGGCCCGGGGACTGGATTGCCCTAGGCAGTGCCCACCTGGGCCAGCTGGTTGTCTGGGAATGGAAGACTGAATCCTATGTACTGAAACAGCAGGGTCACTTTCAGAATATGCAGTGTCTGGCCTACTCTCCGGATGGCCATCTAATTGCCACCGGGGGTCAGGATGGCAAGGTTTGTTTGTCTCTCTCTCCAGCTTTCTGGTTACTCTAGCATTGGCTGTCTCTTCTGTTTCGTACTAAGGATTTTGTCATTTTGTGACTACATTTCAGTTCAATTCAATTTATTGAAAGCAATGAGTAGAGAAAAGACAAATGACGCAAAACAAACAAAACACGAGAGTATATATATACGTACGTAAGCAAACGTTAAGTCAAATTAAGATGGTGCTTCAAACGATCTCTAAAAATCTCTGTACTGGCAGCCTCCACAATGCTCGCTGGTAATTGGTTCCAAAATGGAACAGGGCAGGCGTTTTTCATTATTTCTTTATGATTGCTGTTCAGTTGGGTTTGATTGGGCTTATTCTAGGGGTTTTTGTGTGAAATTCATTTCTTTATTCAAAAGTTATGCGTTGCGCAATTTTATAGCATACGCTGCAACCGGTATATAGTGTTTAACAAAAAAGCAAGCAGATTTATCCTTGACTGCACCAACAAAGCTTAAGAATAGCTGAGTAATAGCGGGCGGTTAAATCCGATTTTTGAGTAGGAAGTCAGTAGTTAACCGCCTGCTAGTCTGCTACTACTCTTAAACTTTATTCGTGCAGTCCGGGGTTGGTGTTTAGTTTAAGAGGCAAACATTGAGTAAAAAAATCTACCGGCGCAGACGAGAACTTTTAAAAATTTAGAAATAATATTTAAAAATCTAAGCCTTTAGAACTGTTTCAAAGCAGAATTTGGTTCCAAAAGGGGCATATTCGTTTTTTTGGGGGAGTGGGTGTTTATGGGTCCTCGTAGTAGAATAAGCCTGGCTGGAGGGCTCCGTTCGTTAGAATACCGATCAGGCTTCGAGACCTCCAAATCTAAGTAGAACAGTTTGTGTTAACTTGGGAAATTTTTTCCAAAACAAACTGTTTGCTTTGACTGTTGTCGTCGACTTTTTGGCTTTATTCTGTGTTGAGTTGATTTTGTCTTGTTTTCATTTTTTCTAGGTGAAGATTTGGTCAACCCTAAGCGGTTTCTGTACCGTTACCTTCACAGAGCACACGGCGGCTATTACTGGGGTTGCCTGGACCCAGGCAGGGAAGGCCGTTCTATCAGCTTCGCTGGATGGAACGGTTCGGGCTTTTGATATGAAAAGGTACATGCGTAGCTATTGTGTTTTGAAACCTTGTTTTTGCATTTTCTTTCGTTTTTCGTTTTCTATTTCTAATAAGTTTGCCACCTGGCTTGTGAAGTTTGTGAAAGTTAGTTCTATCGTGAAAGTAAACTTGCTCTCGTTTTGTACTATTCTAACAATTGATGTTAAAAACTGTTGTGTTTGAAGAAACTGTCGTCGATTTGCACCTTGCCCATACCTGAACGAGAGGTCAAATTTCACTGACCCTTGTGGGAGCAAATTTCAGTAACCCCTTGTGGCAGCAATTTTTCCTTTGAGTACTTTTGAAAGCGGTTTTTAAGCGATGTTTACGGTTTTTAACGAAAAACAGTGATTTCTTTAGCAAACACACCGTTTTTCGGGCGTTTTTTAGCAAAAATATGATTTTACGTGAAAAATTTCGGCGGAGACGGAAAATTTTTAGAAATTTTGGTTATAAAACTTAGTTTTTTGGCCAATTTTCTTACCTCTTGTGACCGATTTTCTTACCCCTCTCCTTGTGGGAGCTATTTCTGGACCCCTTGTGTGAGCAACTTCGCCGAGGGGGGGATAATTCCCCCCCCTTCCCAACCCCCCTTGTCCATCTGTGACCTTGTCATGTATTTTATCGTAACATTTTGTGGATATTTTTAATTTTTAATTTTTATTTTTTTGAATTTTGTAGGTATCGAAACTTTCGCACCTTTACCTCACCCCAGCCTGTCCAGTTCAGCTGTCTTGCTGTGGAGCATTCGGGCGATGTGGTTTGTGCCGGGGCTCAGGACATGTTTGATATCTATGTTTGGTCCCTGAGGACTGGTAGACTGTTAGAGGTTGGTCTTTATGCCTTTTTAGTCTCTGGTTCGGGGAGGAGGCTATGAAGTTTTGGACTGTTGGGTTCAGGCGTGTAGCCAGGAGGGGCATGCTCCCACCGAAATTGGGTTGACCACTGGAAATATCTGCCATCAGGAAATGATGCAGGCTGCAGCTGTGGACAGCGTTGAGACTGAGAATTGATAAAAATTCAAACCATACAGAACTAATCCAAAATTTTTGTGCCTTCGGCACGAATTATTATTTTTTTCGTAGTCAATTTTAAAATGTCTTTTCAATTTACGCAATCACAAATGTAATATACGTATATATACCTGATTAGTAGTATAATGTAGTATTACTTAGTATAATGTATAGTAAAGTATGGTACTTACCGTATGGTACTGTTTTGCTCAAAAAACTCGCAAAAGTACGCACTTTTTTTCTAGCAAATAGCAAAAATATTTCGGCTACCGTGTAACGTTATAGAAGTTAGCATTTGTTCATTCATTCACTTCCCTTCAGATAAATAGGCTTTCTGTTATTTCAACCATTTCAACTATGCTCTTTTGCTACATGAGCTTCTTATGCTACAGGAGGAAAAATGTGCTCAGAAAAATTCATTTCAGGCAGCAAAATTAAAAAATTCTTCTTTCATTAATTAGATTAAAAAATCCTAAGACCTCCCAAACTGGTGTTAGTTGCGCAAATCATCAAGGGAACAAGGGAATGGAATGAACAACCGCCCCACAGTGCTATATCAGTTCAAGTGCAAAAGACACGCAAATATACGTATACGTAATGTATATGTGCGCAAAAGTATCATGAGGAGCACTGTGGACCCACCTCTATGATTGCACTTGTTCGCCCCTAGGCCCTACTATTCACACCAACAGAATAGCATTCGGTACAAATCCCAAATGCCATAAAGCGAAACGCAAAAAGTGGAATACAAAACGCCATACAGCACAAGAAAACGCATTATATGTAGGTACTACTAGCTCAAGTGCCCCCGAACAAGTGCAATCAACAACTTAGTTTTTCTAAGTTGTCCCCTGGCGTTGATATGCTGCATAGCTCACCTACCTACCCCAGTTATCTCGTGGGAACTAAATCCATCATGAGCCACGATTACCTGACCATGACTATAAATATTAGTGAGTATATATAGAAGTTTAGATTTACTTTAACAGAATAAATACGTAGACTCCAAAGTCATGAATATATAACTAAATTTCAGAGCACTATTTTCAGAGTACGTATATAATATACACAGGCCAGGTAAAGGCGGCATTTTTAATTTTCTATATCTCTTAAAAATTGTTAATTTGGAGCCCGAAACATAAGCCAACGTAATAAAATGCTTAGGTACGGTTCCCCTTTTAGCTGTCACAGTTAAGTCCGAAAAATTTTGGCTTGCCCCCCCCCGAAATTTTTTCTGGCTACGCTAGTGCTTGGGTTTGTCTAGGCCATAGGGCGTTTTCTGTAGAAAAGTATAAGTCCCAAAATGGCATCATGGAGGTGCTGCAGTATCAATTATTTCTTTCAGTTCTATCATCATACATGGAAGCAGTGTGGGGGGAGTGTTACAAATTTTAAAGCTTTTTTCTTTGAAGCTTGTCTTTGGCACGCTAATTAAACTGCTTAGTAGGCTACAGCGTTTCCTTTTGTTTCTAGATTTTCTATTTTGCTTTAGTCTCTATTTCTGAATTTCATAGCTTCAGATTTGCAATATATATTTCGGGATTTTTCAGATATTTTTGTGGTTTTTTTCTGTTGATTTTCAGATTTTGGCCGGCCATGAGGCTCCGGTCAGCAGTCTTGCCTTTAGTCCGGTCAGTGGTACGCTCGTTTCTGGGTCCTGGGATAAAACGGTCCGGGTCTGGGATATCTTTGAAAGCAACGCCTCCAATGATGTTATCACGTTGGGATCAGATGGTAACCTTACTTTCTTCTTTTTCGTCGAATTTTTGCTCTTGGAATTTTAACGCTTAGGAGAAGACCTAAGTGATTTCCTGCGAAAAGAAATTATAGAGAAAAGTTTCCGAAAATCCCCTTTTCTCAAAAACCTGAAAACTCCCATAGAAGTTTAGCCTTAGAATTTTCAATTAGAATTTTAGATCTTTTAGAATTTTTTGTTTTCATTTCTGATGCTTTTTCATGACTCAACACTGTGTTAAACCTCGTGTTTTTGAACGCCCCCCACTTTTTGGCTCCCCCCACTTTTTGCCCCCCCCCACATTCTCGGGCTCCCCCATTCACTATAAAGTGCCCAGAAAATGCCAAATTTTAAGGTTTTTTGGTGAAAAATTCAAAAATTTTCCTTCTTCGCCTTTTCTCGTTGCTTGAATAGAAAGCTGTTGCCTATGTATTTTGCTTTATTATTCAACACTGTGTTAAACCTAGTGTTATTTGAACACTTTTGTATCCATATGTTTACCTATTTTGCATTATTTACAGTTTTGAGCGTGTCCTTTGGTCCGGACGGTGACCGGATATTTGTGGCCAGCCTGGACTGTAATGTGACAGTATTTCGATGGCGCGAGGGCTCGGCGGGCCAGGAGGCTCAGATTGAGGGCCGCTGGGACCTGGACCCGGGCCGGGCCGAGCAGGATCAGATTACGGCCAAAAAATCGGCCCCCTCAAAGTGTGTAGGATTTCTTGTTTGTTTGTTTGTTTGTTTGTTTGTTTGTTTGTTTGTTTGTTTGTTTGTTTGTTTTCCAGTCAGCTGTCAGGTCAACGCAGTGACAGTTGCAAAATAGTAGAAATTTGAGCTACAGAGAAAATGTTGACTACAGTAACAGACTATTTGAGGCTGACATACATTGGGAATGTATCTCGTGAATTAAAACGTACAAAAATTATGGAAAAACAGAGGTTTTCTTGCGGCTTTGTGATTCTTGTTCTCGATTTTTCAATGTTTGTTTTGTTTTAATATTTTTTCAGATCTTTCACCACTCTCAGCTGTTCACCGGATGGCCAGTTGGTTTTGGCCGCTGGGCAGTCCAGAAATATTTGCCTGTACAGTGCAGGCGATGCGTTACTGTTGAAAAAGTTCCTGATTACCTGTAACCTATCGTTGGATGCAGTTAGTGTAAGTACTCTGGAAATCTTGCTTTGTTGACAAGTTTTAATATTAGACTGGA